>JAUZST010030159.1:0-29413 GCA_034779995.1 Parotocinclus haroldoi | reverse complement strand
TATATGCATGCATGCTGTCGTTTATAAAAGATAGAAGAAATGGGACAAAAACAACAAATTTGGTCAGACATTTGTTTAAAAAGAATTTCATTTGTCCTTCTGTACATTTTATTTTAGGTAGTGTGTGCGAAAGGATTTATAGAAAAAGGTTGGTTGTGCTGCAGGTTACTGGCAGACATTATAATCACAACTACATTGTGTTTACATCTTAAATAGTTCGTAATGGTTTTTAAATCTTTAAACATACATCACATATAACAAAACTGTGTTAAAAGCCTACTTTAAAGGCCCTAGCATAGTAGCTTGGTAAAAGTAGGATTTGAACTCTGGACCTTTTAGATCACAGGACAGCACCTGTACCACTACACCACCAGATTAAATAACCTCCGGTTTTGTACTGTAAAATAAATTTAGATTCCGTTCATGTTTATCTTCATGCAGTTAACATGGAAGTAGGGTGTTTACATAACCATGTGTTAGACTGGAATTAGACTATACACAACATTTCTCTACCTGCACACAGTCAATTACCCGTTGACCCTGATGATGGTAGGCAGAGATACATGGGATTCTGCTTTTCCTTTGTAAATGAATAGCATTAGCACAACTGTCCACAAAATACTGTTTATGACTTGAGAAAATTTTAACTCTCACTACTATCAGGCAGTGCAAAACTAGAAGAAGATGGAAGATGGAGACTATCACCTGACACATAACAGAAGTAGGATGTTGGTTGTTCCAACATACACAATGACCCAAAACAATAAATCATTACAATTATTTGAAATTAAGAAAGGTTGTCAGGGTCCAAATTTCATCCAAACTGAGATGCTGTGGTGTGGCCTGAAAATGGTTGTTGATGCAAGAAATCCCAAAATGATTATCCCATGGTGTAAATCTGATTCTGCCAGTTGTTGAATATAAGAGTTCACATAATTTCACCAGCTTGGATAAATAATGACATTTAAAGAACAATTGTTTGAGTTTTATTAGTTTAAGCAGAATGTGCTTGTTTATTGTATTTCCATGAGTTTTTGCACCAGTGACAAGAAAATGAGAATCTTACATTTTACAATTTTATACTTTGTCCCTTTCTGCATATGACTGTGGAAGGCAAAATCATGATCAAATTTAATATGGTTAATCACAGATGGTATATGCCAAAAATTTTAACTGACTCATAAAATGTAATGTGCTTTTGTATCTAGATATTTTCACCACTGACTCTTATGTCCATAAAATTGGATAACATTTGAAAGACCCACTTGGGAAATCCGGCCACAAGTTTTTGTGTTGATTTGGAGAAATATGAGCAGATCGAGTTTGAAATATTTCTCATACAACAGTTTAACATTGCTGCTGTTATATCAATCCTATAATCAGTCATTTCTATGCGGGCACAGACCATTGGCACATTACCATAAGATTCAATATATCATTGTATTTCAGTACATTTCTTTCGTTCTGCCTCTTTTCTCTGTGTGCTGACTCTGTGCCAAATCTCCAGTTACCCTTCCTGTTTTCCCCTCACGCTTCTGTGGTTCCGCCTGACCATTCCCACTGGTGTTCCTTCTCCCAGCCCTGCACTCCATAGCATGGACAGATTCCTCCAATTCCCTGCACAATTCCCATAGGAGTACAGTGTGGTGAGAGCTTGGGAAAGTGCTCTTCCGGAGTCAAGGATCCACCAAACAACAGACAAGTCGGTCTCTCTCTTATTAAACACCCCCATCCCGCATTCTCAAAATCAACATATCCACTATGAATGTAAACTTGGGCAGAGAGTAACAAACTGATTCTAAATTAAACATAGAGTGTGGCAGATGGAGTCTAACTAAGATCATCGGTAGCCCCACTGGGTAAATGAATCAAATATATTACTTTCTGTATATATGACTTTTATATGAGGATTTATGATTTAGTTTGGCACTGCATACACCATGTTGATGAACTTCAACACTTTCCAAGAACAGCACTAAACTGAAGTACTACAAGTACACCGTTTCAGTACATATCATTACAGAATAGCTTGTTTTCGATTTCATATGACAAACTAATGAGTCAGTACACTAAGCACTGCATCACGACACAATAAACCAATTCATATCAAGCTTGTAGAAACGTCTTCATAGAGGGTCACTGTAATCTACCCCCAGTAACTGAGATAGTTGCATAGTTGTACTAAGTCAGTCCATGGTAGGGAATGAAACCCTGTGTCTGACTACATACATGAAGTTTAACTGATGAAGGTACAATAGGCTATACTACACCCAAGAAGCCTTATATGCTAGACAGAGGTCAGGTAGATTCTTCTTCACATTAGTACTCATTAGGCTGTTACAAATACTGTATAAAAGCAAACACTTAAAGCAGCAGCTTTCAAGTGCTTCAAACAGGCAATTCTTTGAATAATGGCTTGTAATTATACAGTTTGGTATTTTGGTTAAATCTCGTAACACAGCTCACAAGACACTGAAGGTAAGTACTTCCAAGAAAAGGGGTGTTGGGCACAGCAGTCTAAACTGCCCCATACCTTGAAACCAACCAAAAGATTAAAAGAGGCAAACAAAAAGGACTAAAAGAGAAAGATGTGGTACATTTTTCTGCTGCACCTGCATTGTAAGTTGGATAATAACCGATAAGTAACTAACAACTACTACGGCTGTTGTGGTGCAGTTAACTACTGTTAAATAAATAATTTAGACTATGATAGCTGAATTCAAGACATATAGTTAAACTAGGGTCTACCTGCCACAACTGCAAACAAGCACATATTGATAAGCCATAACATGCTAAGGCATGAACTCCACAAGACCTATGAAGGTGTCCTGTGGTGTACACAAGATGTTAGTCCCTTACGGTTATCAGACCTGTTTGTCCCACAGATATTCAATCATATTAAGATTGGGGAGGTAGGCCAGGTAAACACCTTGAACACTTTGTCATGTTCCTAAGAAACATTCCTGAGCATTTTTGTAGCATGACAGTAAGCATCATCTTGCTAAAAAAGGCATTGTTTCCATCAATCATTAACTTTTCCAAGGGGCATACTTGGTCTGAGGTAGGTGGTACATGTCAAATTAACAACCACATGAATGCTAGGACCCTAAGTTACCCTGCAGAACATTGTCCAGAGACTTGCACCGTCAGGGTTATTCCCTTCACCTGTTAGCATTTTAATGTTATGGCTGATCGATGTCGTTCATTAGTTATTTAATGAGGCCCGCAGTGATGTGATCTTCAGTTAGCCAATTCACCACGCTCACAGAATACTTTATTGGTTTAAAAATGACATATATGCAATATTTTAAAAACGTATGACTTGAGTAGTTTTTCAAAGTATTTTGACCTTATAAAAACAAACATCTTCATCCATGACAATGTACTCTCCCCCCTCTCTTTCCCATCCTGTTTAAGAAAAAACAACTCTACAAAGTGCACTGAACCTTGACAGGGCCCATGTCATAGCAGCAGCTTGCAAGTATGGCTCCAGTGTCAGCAGGGGGTGGGATAGAGGGAGGATAAAGGAGGAAGGGAAGGACTGTTTGTGTAATGGAAGGGGGCGGGAAACTACCACAGCATCTGCTCTCGGTTCCCAACCGCAGTAGCGCAAAATTCTGAGCAGTCGGACCAAGCCTGGCACATTCTGCCATGGAGTCGGCACATCCACGAGAAACACTCAAAGAGCTTCCTTTAACATTAAGGACACCAGTGAATTTAAAATTACACTGTATTTCAGAAGGGACAACTACATTGTTTATTCTGGTGTTGTTGATATCCATGTTAGTTCAACTACAGATGTCAGTTCGTACCAAATCATTAACATTAAGACTGAATGATAGAGAACCCACTGTACATTCCACACAAGTACTAATATTATTAGCAAGAATAATTTAGAGATATTTTTTTCCATACAGACAGAAGTATTAAAAAACTCAAGCATAATTTATACATGAACCTTTAGGACATAAAATTAAATTTAATAACACTCAAGAAGCCTGTAGTGGAACATATGAATGTATACATTAACAAAAAAAATCATTTGTATTCAAATGTATTATGCATGAACACCACAAATCCTTAGAGTATGTGTAGAGATTTTTGCCCATTAATTTTGCCCATGTTGCTAAACCATTCAAATGCTGGGTAAAACTGTCATTTAATACATACAATTGTGTTTTAACAGATTTTCAATTTTACATGATCATTTGTTGACTATTGATTTTGCATAACAATTATTGTTTGCATGAGATATGACACCCAGTAAAGATGCAAGGGATAAAAGATTAGGATGGTCAATAGAAAGCCTTCAGTGAATTCAGTAAACATTCACACTGGACGAATATGAATAACATTTACATGCTGCGCTCCAATGCAAATCTCCAGTTAGATAAAGGTAAGGTTAAATAATCCGCTTTATTAAACAGGCTTATAACAGCCGAGAACATTACCAGTCCCCCATCCAGACCACTTCAAAACAAACACACTCCTACTATTAACCTGGATAGCATTAAAACATTCCCTACCATCTGGACATGTGGAGATGAAGTACATTGAACACTAATTACAGGCCAGGCAGCTAATAATGCTATGGGTAAATAAAGAGCTGAAAACTTCTGCCCATGACTCCAAACCACAGTAAAGAATGAGTCACTGGCTGCATGACAGAGTCATCCGGGACAATTCAGAAATTGAATTATACTTTAAAGGTCGTCTTTGAAGAACCGCTGGAGTTTGCGACAGATTGAATTATTGTCTGTTAGTGTCTGGAGCTAGGCATAATTGCATGCCTTTCAAGTAAACAAACAGCATTGTTTATTTTATGAAGCAGTTAGTTCATTTGTTTAGATGTTTCTAGTGCAGAATATCAGATAACCACTGATACCGATAAGAAGCTGCCGCAAATACTCGATCTGTTCTATGGGTGACTTGTGATCTTAAGCATCCAGGTAGCCTTTTAAGCATTTAAGTATCGTCGCTCTTGGAGTTATCAGACTTCTGACTGTTCTCTGTTTACACCGTCTTCTTTCTTTTAATCTCCTTCAGGGCAGCGGTGAAGAGAGTCCATTGTTCTGTCCGCTAAAATGACTCGCCTCACTTATCCAATTACCCACTTCTCTATCTGCGCTGTGTCTCCCTGCCTGCACTGGAATGCACCTTTTAACACACGTTATCCCCCAGCTCCACCAGAAGCACATCACACTGTACCATGGTACCGGCTGAACGCAGTCCAGTACTAACTAATCTTAAAACATTGTCCAACTACCTGTTTCGTTTAGATCCTTTTTTAAAGGACTTACATTTTAAAAAAAAAGAAATAAATCACGTGGAAAAACCTACACTGGGTTGTACCTTGCTTGGTTGGTTGAGCCCAGCTGAAGCGCTCTTGTAGTGGACTTTCATTTTGCAAAACCTTGACGTTACTGAGTAAGGCAGCATCCACTGGATGATTTTCCTCGGAGCGCTCAGTCGTGCTTCTTCATCCACTCCTTCCAAACAGTCTACCACGGCTTAATCCACCTCTCTTCTCTGGAACGGTTACAGGGGCTCCAAAGGTTTTTCACTCCAGCAGTCGTTTAAGAAGACAACCAAAAGCAAGGGGATCTTGAAACTCCACTAACTTCGATTTCGTTGACTTTATCTTTATCTCTACGCTGCTGCCTTCCCTCTCTTTCTCCTTTTCTCTCATACACTCTTTGACTGGACTTTTCTCACCCCTCCCTCCAGTCCCTCAAAGACCCCCTCCCTTTCTCTGTCCCTCTCGTCTTTCTTTCCCTCCTCTGTTTTCCCATCATCCCTCCACCCCCTACTGCTAAACTAATCTGCAGCTGGCCAAGTGATTGGAGGTCCGGTTGTCTTGGTGATGTGTCCGTTTTGGAAGAAGTCAAAATCGAGCCCAACAGAACATATGTACACAGCAGAGTCTGTCAGAGTTTGAGTAACGCATAGCATAACTGAAATTGGTGCCCCGATCATCAGGGCGTGCAGAATGAACAGTGTGATTGTATAACGCAACTGTAATCTATTCCTAGACAATAACACTGCTCACAACTATTAGGGGATATTTCAAAATGAAAAAAACCCCACTGTGAAATAACCCATATTTTTGTGAGCAGTGTATATTGCTATATTATTATTATTATTATTATTATTATTATTATTAT
Organism: Parotocinclus haroldoi; assembly: GCA_034779995.1. Classification (NCBI taxonomy): domain Eukaryota; kingdom Metazoa; phylum Chordata; class Actinopteri; order Siluriformes; family Loricariidae; genus Parotocinclus; species Parotocinclus haroldoi. The sequence goes on along the minus strand of JAUZST010030159.1, from coordinate 23,249 downwards.
TATTATTACAGGAACGTTTTGCCTCATGAATCTCTGATCACCTCATATGCATTGCATGAGCGATTGCCACGATGATTTAAACTCTTCTCTGTACGACTATACTTAAACAATACATTTTGAAAGAGACATTCATGATAGAATGTCTGAATTGGGCAGTTCTTCGATAGTTTTATTCACACAGCTATGTTGAGAAAGACATAACATCATTTTTCCCCATAAAGAAGCTTGCCTGATGGATTTCACTTTTCCTAACAATTTAGAGGAAATTTATGTATGTTCTTTGGCATATTGTATATTAAGATGAGATTTTAAAATACTTTGAAATACTAGAATTTTGTCTTTTTAAACTTGCAGAATTTTTATAATAGGGTTGATGGATTCTCGTGCGGTGTGCCATGAACCAGGAGTGTTGTAAATGGCATTGATAGTCTGTGGTTGTGTCAGTGGATGAACTGAAACAGAAACACACAAAGTGCAACAAGCAGGGCTCGAACTCAGGTCTCTAGCATGCCTGGGGCGTGTCCTAACAGGGCCTGCCATGCTGGAATCTATGTGCAGGGTGTGTGAGCTAAATGGCTCGACCACGGCACGAAGAAAGAGTAGAGCTCACTAGAAATATCTCTTCTCTTGCTACATTCACCATGCCCTCCAAGTGTCAACTTCCCCTTTTCCTCCAAAACAAATGTGAACCAATGATTAGTTTACCTTCAAGTATTATCAGTCCCATTATTGTTTAATGTTCTTCATTAGAACATTTCTGTGTTACATATCTTACCTGCACAGAGCTAATTCTTACTTAAAAGATCTGTTCCTGACTGGATCCTGTAGACTACAAGCCGTGCGTAAGCTATGTAAGCCTTGGGTGAACTTTTGTCATTTAATTTATCTTAGCTAGTCATGCTGTGTTTCATTAGTGTTTCCTCGTTTATGGCGGGGGCTACGTTCCAGGACCACCCGCGATAAACGAAAATCCGCGTAGGGACGCTATATATTTATTTAAATATTTATACACTATTTTAGTCGTAGAACTTGCAGAATGTTCGGGTGGCATCGTAGGGCTTGAATGAATACAATCTATAATGAAACTTTCATAAACAGCAAACACAACACCACAGACAAAAACTTGTCATGTCAGCAAGTAGCAACTCAGGTGGGCGATACTGTAGTCTTACTTCTTGTTTCTGGTACGTATTCATCCGCTGAATAAATACGCTATTGTAGTGTTTTTAACTGTTGAATAATCAAGCAACACGTTGAAGAAATCGAACGTTCTCTTTACTTAACACCCCATATATAGCACACCATAAATCACTCTCATATCATGCATACTCCATCCTACACATTGAGTAGACACAACAACTATTTACTGTAAGTCGTAATATTTTATGATTTATAACATTCCGTTAGGATTAATATTTTTAATATTTTTTTTTTATCAATTTCGTGATTTTTTTAAATGTAAAAGTTCTGCAAAAAATCTGGAAACAGCGAAAATCTGTGATATAGATTTTTTCATTAATATTTTTTGAAAACCTGAGATGCACCGAGTCCGCAAAAGGTGAGGTGGCAAAGTGGCGAGGAACCACTGTATTATGTTTAATTATAAGGTATACTGTGAAACAAAATTGTTACAGTGTACATTTTGAAACACTGTCAAATAAGTTGAATATGTTCTCTATGTACAGTGGGGTGCGAAAGTTTGGGCAGCCTTGTTAATTTTCCTGATTTACCTTTATAAATCATTGAATAATTGGATTTTTAGAAATCAGTTAAATATATCATATAGAGGACAAACACAGTGATATTTGAGAAGTGAAATGAAGTTTATATGATTTACAGAAAGTGTGCAATACTTGGTTAAACAAAATTAGGCAGTTGTGATTTTATTGATTTCAAAACCTTTAGAATTAATTATTGGAACTCAAATTTGGTTTGGTAAGTTCAGTGACTTTTGACCTCCATACACAGGTGACTCCAATTATGAGAAAGGGTATTTAAGAGGAGCAATTGTAAGTTTTTCTCCTCTTTGCATCTTTTCTGAAGAGTCATAGCATGGGAGTCTCAAAACAACTTTCAAATGACCTGAAAACAAAGACTGCTAATCGTCATGGTTTAGGGGAAGGATACAGAAAGCTATCTCAGAGATTTCAGCTTTCAGTCTCCACTGTGAGAAACGTTGTGAGAAAATGGAAGACCACAGGCACAGTTCAAGTCAAGGCTCGAAGTGGCAGACCAAGAAAAATCTCAAATAAAGAGAAGGGTGTTGAGAACAGCCAGAGTCAACCCACAAACCAGCACCAAAGACCTACAACATCGTCTTGCCGCTGATGGAGTCACTGAGCATCGTTCTACTATTCGGCACACTTTACACAAGAAGATGCTGTATGGGAGAGTGATGCAGAGGAAGCCTTTTCTCCGCCCACATCACAAACAGAGCCTCTTGAGGTATGCTAAAGAACATTTGGACAAGCCAGCTTCATTTCGGAATAAGGTGCTGTGGATTGATTAAACTAAAATAGAGTTGTTTGGGCATAACAAGGGCCCTTATGCATGGAGGAAAAAGAACACAGCACTCCAAGAAAAACACCTGCTACCTACAATAACATTTGGTGGTGGTTCCATCATGCTGTGGGGTTCTGTGGCCAGTACAGGGACTGGGAATCTTGTTAAAGTCGAGGGACGCACGGATTCCAATCAATATCAGAATCAGTGACAAAGCTGAAGCTGAAGCCAGTTCCAGGGCTGGATCTTCCAACAAGACAACAACCCTAAACCCTGCTCAAAATCTACTAAGGCATTCATGCAGAGGAACAAGTACAACGTTCTGGAATGGCCATCTCAGTCCCCAGACCTGAATATTATTGAAAATCCGTGGTGTCACTTAAAGAGAGCTGTCCATGCTCGGAAACCATCGAACCTGAATGAACTAGAGATGTTTTGTAAAGAAGAATGGTCTAAAATACCTTCAGAGACAAACCAGACTCTCATTAGAAGCTATAGGAAGCGTTTAAAGGCTGTTATTTCTGCAAAAGGAGGATCAACTAAATATTGAATAATAAGGTTTTTTTGGTGCCCAAATTAATGCACCTGCCTAATTTTGTTTAGGCAATTATTGCACACTTTCTGTAAATCATGTAAACTTCATTTCACTTCTCAAATAACACTGCGTTTGTCCCCTATATGATATATTTAAGTGAATTTTTTAAATTCAAACAATCAATGATTTATAAAGGTAAATCAGGAAAATGAAGAAAGCTGGCCAAACTTTCACACGCCACTGTATGTCATCATGAGATTTGTACACATAAAGTTGCATTTGATTCCAAGAACTGATTTCTGGAACTGAGTGTATATCATTTCAGTTGAACACAGCACAGAACATCTTATCTTTCCATGACCTTTCTTGTCCATCTGTCATTTCTCAAGCAGGCTAATAATTAATTTCTGGTTTATCAGAGAAAAAAAAATCAGTAGATCTTGCATCCTATATAAGGGAATTTATCCATGTAACTTTTTACTGAGCATCAGGCAGTGACTCCAAACATGAAGTGTCTCATTTTGCTCTCACTCTTCGCAGTGGCATGTAAGTTTCGACAGTCTTCTAATACTGTATTTTGAATGCAAAAATGGAATATGTGTTTGTTGTCTGGCATTGTAATGTCTGACCGTTATTGACCGTCTTCCTAAATTCTCTCTAGTCACTGCCCCCATTAATGATGACAAGATCGTTGGTGGATACGAGTGCCGTAAAAATGGCGTGCCCTATCAGGCTTCTCTGAACGTTGGCTACCACTTTTGTGGAGGCTCTCTGCTCAACAGCTTGTGGGTCGTGTCTGCTGCTCATTGCTACCAGACGTAAGTAAAGCCATTTTGAATAAAACTACGGATTTCCGTTCGACAAGTAGATTTTCTAACCTCTATATAATTCTGAAATTGATCCTTGTACATCAACTTTAAACGAGGTGAAATGTTAGGTGTGAACAACCATGTTGATGGAGAAAATATGACATGAATGAAATTTTTACTTTGCACAGTCCTGGCTGTCGATACAACTGGTGGGCACCCTGATGGGTTAAGTCGCTGTTCTTCTGTGCCGCACGTTTTTTTTTTTGTTCATCTACAGATCTTAGATGCATTCATACAGAGTTAAATATTATTATCCTTCTGAAATGCTAAGCCTCTTCCGTCCTGTTTTGACCTCAACAATCACCGAGACGTCTTTTTGAAACTAGACGCATGGACGTACGCCTGGGAGAGCACAACATTTTTGTCAACGAGGGAACCGAGCAGTTCATCAGCTCTTCCAAGGTCATCCGTCACCCCAGTTACAGCAGTGCCACCCTAAACAACGATATCATGCTCATCAAGCTCAGCCAAGCCGCCACCCTGAACGGCTACGTGAACACTGTGGCTTTGCCCAGCAGCTGCGCTTCGGCTGGTACCACGTGCCTCATCTCTGGATGGGGAAACACTCTCAGCAGTGGCAGTAAGTATTTCTTTAATCCTTCATTATTCTTTAGTGCAGACCAGTAGTGTGAGCTCTGCTTAGCACTGAAGAATTGCTCTAGTATTCCTTTAATTGTAAGTTCCATATTCATTGTAAAGTAATGTTGTAGACTTGTTTACTTTTGTGTCATCTTGCGTTATAGTGTGATTCAGGGTAGGAAACTGTCCTAAAACTGGTTGGTGTAAATAAAGCACTGTGTTCCCGTCATTTGTTCGATTGGATTGCTATAAGATGCAATATTTCTATTTCAAAGCAAACTACCCTGACACCCTGAGGTGCCTGGACGCCCCCATTCTGAGCGATACCGCTTGTAGGAATTCCTACCCCGGTGAGATCACCACCAACATGTTCTGTGCTGGCTTCCTGGAGGGAGGCAAAGATTCTTGCCAGGTAACACACTGACCCTGCTTCTTTTTAGTATAGTGTAGTGATATTTATTATTGTGGTTCTATTTTTTTTTTTTATATCAACAGGCAAAAATGAGCCTTACCCAGGAAAAATGTATGGTGCATTCTCGGCGCATATAGACTAGAAAAAAATGTCTTTAATGCTTTATTGCACAGTGATTCAGATTCAGAACAGCAAAAAATCTCCACTTGTTTATCCACTGTCCTAAAGTGGTTAGTAATGACAGCCAACCAAAAGGAAAACAGGAACCGAATCCTCTTGGCTTTCAGGCTGCAGTTAGCATTAGCAGCTAGTGCTCCTGAGTTCACCGATAGAGTAAGTGTGTTGCTTTGACTTTTTTTTTTTTTTCGCTTTTAATCCATTGCGCACTAAATTGCATGATTTTTAAGTCGTTATTATAAAATAGGTTTTATTTTAATCATGTTGGCCAACTGTAAATTAGTGGAAGTGTAGTCTATTAGGCTCCACTATGATACAATACTGGCTATATTAATTATTATATATATTGCATTAGCTTATGATGGATTTTCATTATAAATATGGGAGAACCAGTCCAATAGAGCTCCAGCAATGCATGTAATGCCTTATACAGACATTTTCCAAGCCCATTTCCCACCACTGATACTGATCCTGTTGGACCTTTTACGTTAGAGCTTCGGATCGCAACATAGCTATGCGAGCGCAAGTTTGAATCAGTGTATCTGATGCTAGGAGTAGATTCGTTTGAGTGCTGCAGTGCAAAATAATGAAATCTTTGATGTAGTTTACTAATCACTAATCCATTGCTTACACTCACTCCTCCTCCCTCTCTCCTCTCAGGGAGATTCCGGTGGCCCCGTCGTCTGTAACGGTCAGCTGCAGGGTATCGTGTCCTGGGGTTACGGATGCGCTCAGGCGAATAGACCCGGCGTCTATACCAAAGTCTGCAACTACAACTCCTGGATCACGACCACCATGAACAGCAACTAGATCCCTTAAATGTTGCACATTTTTGGTATAACTGTATTAGCCAAATATCAAAATAAAGGTTACCTCTAAATGTTACCACCAAAAACGTATGCGGGTTACTTATTTAAAACACACACTCACACACACAGTTGGTTTTACTTATTGGTCTTACTATTTTTGTGGGGACCTTCCACTAGCATCATTATTACAGGAGCTAATGAATGCTACTCCTGACCCTAACCCTTAACCTCAGGGACCAAATGCAAATTTTTTGGAACTCTGTTGGTTTTTCCAAAGAAAGTCATAAAAAGCAATTAAAAAGCAGTGTTTAACTATTGGGGAGAGCATATTTGTCCCCAATACCAAAATCACCCCCAGTGCACTGCTGTGTACGCTGGCACTTGTCTCCAAATGTGTCCTGAGGCAAGTCACACATCACACAGACGCACACAGTGGTCTCACTATCCTTATATCGTTATCCTACAATGATTACTGTGGCTAATTAATGTGACACCTTCCCCCGATCCTAACCTTTACGTCAGTAACCTAACGCACGTCATTTGACTTTTTTTTTTTTGTTGCAGTTTCATTCAAACGGTTTTCTCTGGGGAGAAACAAAATATCCCTACAAGGTAAGGACGTCAGATTTGACTATCATTGATATGGAAACATGACCTCACACGCATTTATTTATGGTCCTGAGGACCTACTCTCCCACAAAGGTACAAATCTCGGACATTTCTTACGTTGTGAGGACATTTACCTTTTACCTTGTGCTGGTCCCCACGAGGAAAACAAATTTTTGACAACTTTCTTTTGAAGATATTACATTATATACCTATGGTTAGGACTTGGTGTAATTGGAGATATTGCATTAATTTACAGCAATGGAAGGTCCCCATAATGATGAAGACAGGAGGGAACACACACACACACACACACAGTCAAATTAAATCTACATGATCACATAGACACAACGTTATGAATAGAGGACATTGGTTTGGTATATTGATGGCCATAATAATATGGACGGTGTTATAGAGTCTCGAATAAAACTATGTATATTAACACCATTACACCTGTCACAGGCAACTACACAATTTTATTCAAAACACGTTGAATATAAATAGACTCAAAATTCCTCTAAATTACATCTTGGCTTGTATTGCATTAGGTTGGACTGGCAACCCATTCAGCCCTAATAATATAGCATTTTAGTAGGCATGGTGGAAGGGTGGCAGTGAAGCAGATGGTGTGTCTGAAGTAACTAGAAGAAACACTATGAACAACGCTGCTATGACAGGAATGCATGAAAAGGCTTTACGTCACACACAATGGCAGGAGACACACGCAGAAGGTGTTGCCACCGAGGTAAGTGTGGAATCTGGAGAGGATTCCTGAAAAAGCAGAACCCTACAGAAACCACTGGGCCAGGGTCAATAAAACTATTTGAGGAATGGGAATAAAAAAAAAAACCTTTCCAGTCCACCCGGTACTGGATCACCTCTCATGTGGCGACTCGATAGCACCCTTACCGCATATGCTGGAGCTGCAGAGGTCATGGACATGGCATGGAACCATAGGCCTGAAAATAGGGTAAAGCGCTGCAGAGGTAACTGTAGATGGTACTGTGAGTAACAATTATCGGCAAAAGCAAGTGATGGCATTTGGGTGCGCCAAAGGCTGTAGTGTGAAAGAAGTAGATGGATGTGCATGTGTATCAAGGCGTACAGTCATATGGGTCTACCAGCCAGTGGCGACAATCCCAGCGTGCAGGGAGTTCTTGTCAGAACTGCGGCCGACAGGGAATGCCCCTGTATGACCACGCGCCTTTCATTTCAGCTACTTCCTTCACATTATGGCCTTTTTTCAGTTTGTTTGTCCTGGCCCACCAAGAATCGAATTGATTATTTTACCCTTGTGTGTGAAGCAACCAGAACAAGTGAGAACACGAAAGCACTACAAGCAATGCCATGAAAATGTATACATAATGCATCTCATTTAGTAATTCTTTGCATCATTACCATTTTATGCCCTCGTGTCAGATGCAAACACTAAACACTGCATAGCTTATATATGTAGTATGACCCAATAAGGGCTAACACAAACCAAAGGAACCAAATAATCTAATTGAAATGTTACAAAATTCTGAGTGTGTTACCTTTCCATGACCTTCCTTGCACATCTGTCGCTTCTCAAGCAAGCTAATTATTAATTCATCGTTTATTGTGGACAAATCAAATAGATAGGAAATCATATAAATGGAACGTTATATCTGTGGATTTCCACTGATCATCAAGCTCCATCATGAAGTGCCTCATTTTATTCTCGCTCTTCACAGCGGCATGTAAGTTTGCACATTCTTCTATCGTTATAAACTATTGTGCTTAGTCTCCATTCTTCAGCTTATGTACTGCGTATTCTTTATTTACGTTTTAGTGCTCACTACACTTTGTAGTTCTACAATTACAGACTGTAGTCCATCTGTTTGCTTAACACATACTTTCACTCCCTTTACTCTGTTCTCAAATGGTCAGGACCCCCACAGGCCCAGCAAAGACCAGGTACTATCAGGGTGGTGGATCATTCTCAGCACAGCACTAGTATGAGTGGCATGCTGCTATGAGTGGAGACCCAGACCCAACAGTCCTGCTGGAGTTTTATACTACCTCAGTGTCACTGCTGGACTGAAAATAGTCCACCAGCCAAAAAACGATTAGAGGGTGACTAACAAAAACTGTGCTACAAAAGATGAGCTACTGTATTTACCTTTACGTCTAAAAGATGGAGCAATAAGGTGGGTGTCTTTAATAATGTGGACAGTTAGTGAGCAATTTTTTTAACCTCCAGCAGCGCTGCTGTGTCTGATCCAGCCATACCAGCTCAGCACTCAACACCACCACCACCACAGCGGTGTCACTGCAGGGTGCTAAGGAAGGTCCTCCACCCAAAGAGTACCAGATCTGTGCTGGTCCTGACCATTAGAGAACAGGATAAAGGAAATAGATGGACTTAAGTGTGTTGTTGTAGAACTACAAAGTGCAGTCACCATTAAAACGTAAAGAATAAGCAAAATCTAAATAGAAAAATCTAGAATAACTAAGACTGTACTCACAGTCTCCCTTAATTCTTACAAGTCGGTGCCCCTCTTGACGATGACAAGATTGTCGGAGGCTACGAGTGCACAAAGAATGGCGTGCCCTACCAGGCCTCTTTAAATATTGGCTACCACTTTTGTGGAGGCTCTCTGCTCAACAACCAGTGGGTCCTGTCGGCAGCCCATTGCTACCAGTCGTAAGTAAAGCCATTTTCAATAAAGCTGTTGATATCCCATTCTTTAGAGGCTATAGGACTTGAGACGACTTTTTGAAACTAGGAGCATCGAGGTACGCCTGGGAGAGCACAATATTTTTGTCAATGAGGGAACCGAGCAGTTTATTAGCTCTTCCAAGGTCATCCGTCACCCCAGTTACAACAGTGGGACCCTAGACAACGATATCATGCTCATCAAGCTCAGCCAAGCCGCCACCATGAGCAGCTACGTGGGTCCAGTGGCTTTGCCGGGCAACTGTGCGAACGCTGGTGAATCGTGCCTCATCTCTGGATGGGGAAACACTCTCAGCAGTGGCAGTAAGTGCTCATTCTGTTACTTTGCATTAAGAGTAGAACTACGCTGCTAATGCGAACATCGTTTAATCAACCTTGTAAAGTAATGCAATTTGGTGAGATTTTTTATTGCACGAAGATCTGTCCCCAAATAAGTATGGAAACTGTTCTAACAGCTTAGAAAAACTTGTACGAAATGCAGCGTGATCCCAACAAATGTGACTTCAAATTACTATATGCTACCCTATTTCTGTTTCAAGCAAGCTACCCCGACACCCTGCAGTGCCTTAACGCCCCCATTCTGAGTGACAGCGTTTGCAGTAGTTCTTACCCTGGTCAGATCACATCCAACATGTTCTGTGCTGGCTTCCTGGAGGGAGGCAAAGATTCTTGCCAGGTAATATTTGTAATCTATTGCCTGTTAGTTTCTGTGCCCAACATTTTGTTTAAATCTAAGGTCTATCTATATGTTTTTAAAAAAGCCACACGTCCTCTTGCCTTACTATGATGGCAGATTGGCTAGAAATTGTCAGTCCACAAAACAAAGGTTCGTTTGTCCAAATCAAAATCTAAATGTACAACAAAGTCGTCGTGCTATTCTGTGTCCCGCTATGTGGAATATTTTAAACGTCCCAGTCTCTATACTGAAGCTATTTTAATTTCTGTAATGGTTTCCTTTAACCATTGCATTTCTACAATAACATTAGTCCACGACAACATCGAAATCCACATTCATTCTTCAGTGGGAGGCACATTCATGAAAAAACTGGATTAGCTCGCTTTCGACGACTCTTTTAAAGGCAACGGACACAATCTATATTTATAAGACTGCAAAAACAGTGAACCACCTGCAAAGGGGGACTTCTTCTGCTGCACTGAAAATAGTCCACCAGCCAAAAACGATTAGAGGGTGACTAACAAAAACTGTGCTACAAAAGATGAGCTACTGTATTTACCTTTACGTCTAAAAGATGGAGCAATAAGGTGGGTGTCTTTAATAATGTGGACAGTTAGTGAGCAATTTTTTTAACCTCCAGCAGCGCTGCTGTGTCTGATCCAGCCATACCAGCTCAGCACTCAACACCACCACCACCACAGCGGTGTCACTGCAGGGTGCTAAGGAAGGTCCTCCACCCAAAGAGTACCAGATCTGTGCTGGTCCTGACCATTAGAGAACAGGATAAAGGAAATAGATGGACTTAAGTGTGTTGTTGTAGAACTACAAAGTGCAGTCACCATTAAAACGTAAAGAATAAGCAAAATCTAAATAGAAAAATCTAGAATAACTAAGACTGTACTCACAGTCTCCCTTAATTCTTACAAGTCGGTGCCCCTCTTGACGATGACAAGATTGTCGGAGGCTACGAGTGCACAAAGAATGGCGTGCCCTACCAGGCCTCTTTAAATATTGGCTACCACTTTTGTGGAGGCTCTCTCAGTGGGACACCATCTATATTTATAAGATTACAAAAACATCAGTGAACCACCTGCAAAGGGGGATAATGCTAATTGAATAATACTTTGTGCAATATATATTTTAATATCCTAAAATTTCCTGTGTAATACATTTCACTGCAAATCAATGGTAACAGTGTAGTGACTTCTATCCAACACTGTATCACTCGTAGGGAGACTCTGGTGGTCCACTTGTGTGCAACGGTCAGCTGCAGGGTATCGTGTCTTGGGGTTATGGATGTGCTCTACAGGACAAGCCCGGTGTCTATACCAAAGTCTGCAACTACAAGTCCTGGATCACGACCACCATGGACAGCAACTAGATCCTTCAAATCCTTCCGTTTTCCGCCTAACTGCTCCTAACAGTCATTTCAAATATTTGAATACATTTTTCCTCAGCAAAGTGGATGTGGGCGACTTATTTCTTTCAAAACACTAACAGAAAACTAACAACAAAATTAGGCTATACTTCAAAATGAAATATCCCCTATATTTGATGAGCATCAGGTAACACTGACAGCCTTTATCCAACTGAATTCTGAGTCGAAGCTAAAACTTAAGACTACATTTACAAACCTAATACTGAACTCTTAATCCCTTTTGTACTCCAGAACACGACAACCCTTCAAAATGTGGTTGTATTTTCGTACCATTTATCACCACCCCTTTTACCCTTTTACGCAAAATCCACCAATTTGTACAGTTTGTAACCTTGGTTACTTAGTGGAGTTTTTTTAGGTGGTGGGGTGCAAAGTTGGCAGACACACATGATGTATGACTTTATCAATGAATTGAAGAATTAAATCAGGGGACTGGTCACTTATCCAACCTTGTTAGGCTGTTTTTGTGTTTTTTATTTTAAATTAAAACGCCTACTTTTGCCAGAGCCACTCGCACGTGCTGAAGTGGAATGTAACGTACGTGAATCGGAATGTAATTTCTTTTGTTTTTCTCATTTCTGTTCAACAACCTATGACGCCATAAAGTAAGCTTCGTTAAAACAGCCCAAAATCCGTCGTCAAATTACTCGCACAAGCACCAAGTCCTTTTAAATACTTGTTTAATCTTGCAGCCAATTCAGCCCAAAGAATAATAAAACAGTGTTTTGTCAGACAACGTAGTGCAGCTTACAGAAAGAGAGGAAACCAAACGTTCAGTTTGGAGTTTATTGCTAAATAAACCACAATTTCCGGATAGCTTAAAAAGGTATACACAATCCATTGCGAGTCCGCTGATAAAATTTTGACAATATATTGTCTCTTAGTTTTAAGAACCTTTGCTGTAGTCATTTCTGGAACATGCACTGTAGTCATGTCTAGTACTATTGTATAGTATAAAAATTACATTATATTACTTAAATAAGAAAGATACAAATATATAAAACGTACAAACTAAACACAAACACTATTGTATAGTACCTTCAACACTACGAACTGTGATTAGCACAAAGATGGTGAAAAACAGTAGAGCAGTTCTGACCAGATGTCCAACTACAGAACATGTCCTACACCTGTTTCATGCAAAGTGCTTCATTTCAAATTTGGTCATTTTTGGTGCTTCGGGCTTTTCATATCCAACTGTAGGTAACTTTACCTCTTTAACCATTCTAAATACATGTCAGTCAATATTAAGAGGGAACAGTGTCAGACATCCTGACCAATAGTTTATTCAGTCCATAATACAAACTGGTTAAGGACGTGGTTCAGACAGCAGACGCCCTTCTAACCAATGGCAGCCTGTTCCTGTTTGATCTACAATGACCGAGTTCTGGGATCTTGCCCCAGGGATCAGCTTGATGGAGCCGGGATTTGAATTCACAACTTGAATTAGTGGACCCATGAATTAACCCAGTTCCAGTCGTTCTGCAGTCTGTATGATTCATTAGAGTTGAACGCAACACAGAATTTAAGACTTATTTAAAAAAAAAAAAAAAAACAAGAGATATTTCTGTAGAAACCATGTAGTTCCAAAGGTATGGTCAAATATTTGAATAAATTACCTGGACATATTATTGTGTCAATACTTAACGAATACTTGATAAACCTTCTCGTCTTGTTCAAAGCACCAATCCGGTCAGACTGAAGCCTGTGACTAGGCATCTCCTAACGTCATGTGCAGTTCAGCTCAAGTTTTATTTATATGCATTTTACGGGATTCTCCTGCTGTTTACATAATTCGGTGTTTCTGACAGAACTCGGGTCTGGTGTCTACATTTTGCCACTTCGTACAATATTTGCACACGCCTCAGAGTCTAGTCACTGACCTTTTTGTTTTTCATGGTTCAGGCATGGAAATTAACATCTACAGGTAGTCCCCGATGGACGGTCGGGACATGTACAGAGAAGCCCAGTTGGATCCGGTTGGGTGGAATTTATCGTGACGACTGCGTGTCATATCCATTATTCTGCAATGAATTTTGTGTGCGCTGACTATCTCGTGCCCTTTATTGGAAAACGTACAGGTAATCCCCTATTTATGATGGGGGATGCAATGCAATACATCCGTCGTAAGCTGAATTTGTTGTAAAATCCAAGGGTTTCATAAACTGCTCGCAAAAACGAGGGGATACCTCCAAATGAAATATTGCATCATGAAACATCCCCTCATTTTTGTAAGCGGTGTATATTACAAAATGAATCAACAGGGCGCCTAAATAAATCATGTTTAATTACGGCCATGACCACATCTTTCCCTCGTTGCATATCCCAGCGCTCATTTCTCCCGGTCACATGGCTCCATGTCCGTAAAACACTACGTACGGTCTGGCGAACTCGTCAGCATTAATCAGGTTTTGGAATTAAAGTATTCTGACTTGAAAGTGTATTTCGTCAGGACTGAGGCTTTACGCTCACTATATTTCTCGACGTTTGTTACTCCTGCGCAGGACAGCCCTACATCACGGACGCTTCTCTTGCCTGGGAAAATTCGAAATTCAGAGTACGAATTTTGCTGAATGTGTATTTATGCGCATTATCGGATTCCCGTCAAAGTCCAAATGTTGCAAGTCGGAACATGGTAAACAAGAAGTGTTTGTGCCTGGAGTAAAATCGCAGTTGAAATAGCCGGACCGCCATGAAACGGGAACTACCTGTAGTGGCACAGAACAGAACTGAACTCAAGGTTGGTGGATATAACAATACCTGTCTCTGGAGCATATTACACACCATTCATATCTCTTCCCTTGCATGTTCCAAGTAATGTCTGTGCAGAGCCGAAAGAAAGGCAAAAGAGGCACCGCAGTCCGTGCACACTAGCTGTCCAGCTTTCTGCAGCAGTCGGGACTGTACGACGTTGGCACGGTGCATTTCTTTAGTGTTCACAGAGCTCTCGTAGTTGCATGCGTCTTGCTTGATGTCTTCCGGCTCTATGGGGGCGCACTCCAAATCTGATGAGCAAAGTGGACCGCCTGTGGTCAGTTGTGGATCCCTGATGCCCGTGTCCCGTGGCGCCAGATCCAAAGGAACAGAATTGTACACGTGACCGATTTCATGATCTGAATTTAAGTTCTGGCCACTTCTCTGATGTGGAAAGTGCCGTGCGTTCTTGAGCTGTTCGTGCAAATAGTTGCCTCCATTGATCAAGTTCCAGGCGACGTCCCCGTTTGGAGAATGGCAGAGCTGATGCCTAAAAAGCAAGTCCAAGCTTTTAAAGCGGGCGGCACACTTCCCACATTCATAAGGCTTGACCGCGGGCTGCACGTCAACGACGTAAGGAACGTCCAGCGGGACGTTTTTCAAACAGTGCGTCACTCTGTGCCGCTTCAGGATTACGGAATTTGCAAACCCTTTGCCGCAGAAGTCGCAAACGTGGGGCATGGTCGACTGATGCCATTCCTGTTGGTGGCTCTTCAGACTCGCGGCGTTGGAAAAGGTATGAGGGCAGAACGGGCAAAAATAGGCGTTAAGCTCCGGGTGTTGCTGCAGATGTTCCATGTAGATGCTTACAAAACGAAACCCTTTGGCACATTTGGGACAAAAGAAGCGGCCTCGTCTCTGTTTGTGCAAGCGCTGGTGGTGCCAGAATTTGCTCCAGCTTTCAGAGATTTTTCCACACTGACCACAGGTGAAGCTCTTCCCACGGCCGTGCGTCAGCATGTGGGCCCTCAGCCTGCCGATGTGCCTGAAGAGGCGTCCACAGCGCGGGCAGAAGTACTTCCTCGGGTCGGTTTTCTGGTCTAAACTGTTCAACAGGGCGACAAAGTAACTCACTTTGACAGACTGACAATGACTGAGGTTATGCTGCGTGTCATAGGTAGAGGTGGCGATGGCCTCGGCGGGGCAAGCCAGTAGAGATGGGTACTTTTTACGTTTCTGCACCGGTGACATTTTAACAGGCGTGCTCTGGTACTCCTGTTTCAAAGACTCGGCCGACCGTGGGCTAGGCAACTTCGGAGGGGTCAATGGCGCGCTTGAGGGTGGCGAAGCGTCAACGGTCTTGGCCGACTCGGGGGTCTTGGTTTCCAGCTTGACCGAGGGCGGGCGATCACACGGCTTCAACTTTGGAACCCACATCGAGTAACAGAATTTGACATGGGTGTCGAGTTCAGAGCGAAGACTGTAGCGCTGACCGCACCGATCACAGCTGTAGCGCTGGTTATCCGTGTGCGCTTGAACGTGAACGTCATACTCGTCTCTTGTGCCGAAACACTTTTTGCAAAGGTGGCATCTGAACGTTACGACTCCGGCCAGTTCCATGTCTTTCAGAGTAGCGTGCGTCTCCTTTTTCCCTTGGCAGACGTGGCCCTTTAGCGTCCCGATCTGGGAAAACCCCTTTCCACATTTGGAGCAAAGAAAAGGCTTGATGGACCAGTGAACTCTTTCGTGGACTCGCACGGTGCACGCCTGGGTAAACGCTTTGCCGCACACCCTGCAAGAGTACGGCCTCTCGCCGCTATGAGTCCGCAGGTGTATTTTGAGCACGGATTTGTAGGGAAACACTTTTCCACAGATGGGGCACGCTACAGGTTGCCTGCGCCTGCTCACAGGGTCGCTCTTTTTGTTCGGGGAGTCATTTTTCACAACCGGAGGACTCTCGCTCACTCGCTTCTTAACCGGCGATGCCGCTTGGTTGCTGACGGGAGCAGGTTTGCTGGTCCCGCCATGTCTGACGGAATGCTGCACAGGTAAACCTTTGGAGGAGTTATGAATCTTCATGTGCGATCTAAGGTTAGAGAGTTGAGCAAAGGCTTTGCTGCAGATCTGGCAAGCGAACGGCTTCTCCCCTGTGTGGACACGCCTGTGAATGATGTAAGCCGACGCGTGATTGAACGGGCGCCCACAGAACTCACACTTGATGGCTTTTTTTTCCTTGCGCGGACGACCACGATACGAGGAACTCTGGAGTGGATCCGGCATGTCGTTGGCGTCAGAGTGACTCTCGCCAACGATCAGAGTTTTATCACTTTGCTCGGCATTATCGTGCTCCCGCTCGGCTTCTGGAAGCCGTTCCCGTGTAGGGGATATGCTATTTGAAACGCTGCCTGCCAGCAGACGCCCCTCGCTCGCTTGCTTGGTCTGCTCAGCATCTGAAGGTGACCTGCGAGTGTCAGCTTCGTGATTGGCGCCGCCACTTTCTCCTTCGTTACCGTTTGTGCCCTCCTCTGATTCATCGCGCAAAGACTCGGCTAGAGTTTCAGTTTCTAAACGCGATCGCGCAGGGCTCGCACACTGGGCTATATGATTATTGGAAGTGCCCTTGCTGCGAAGGTCCACTGGGTCATCACAGCTTGTTGCTTCCTCACGAGAGTCATTGGGTATCCTCGTCTCTTCCACGTTAGTACTTGGCTCGGATGCGAGGTCTTGGTCTAGCTTATGCATTTCTGTGTGTGTTCTGGTTAGTAGTTCAGCTCCGGACATTTTCCTCTGCAGTGTTCCAGAATGGCTCAAATTAAAGTGGTGTGTGTCGTTACAGTGGCTGCCATTTCGGTTCAGCCACTCTGGAGAGCAACAGCAGTACAATACTGCTTTGTAAACAGCTCCAGTGACTAATATGGCTATAGAGGTACGGCTAGAGAAAAGTGAAAGGGATGATCCATGAATCTCATGATGTTCTACATGCGGATCCTTTCACATATAAAAGAAATCCTCGGCTGCTATCCCCTCTTCCTCTCCTCGCCAGCAGCACGCATCCAGGAACCTGAAGTGAGATGAGACATAAGATTTTCAAACAACTCATGATCATTTAACTAAAGTGGAATCATGGGCTGGGTACTAGGACAGGAAATACTGCATCATAACACAAAACCTATTTTGTAAGTTAGGTCAACTTAATTCAAATTTTTTCAACATACGGTACACTGTATTCCGATTACTGCCGAGTCGTAAACAGAAAATATTTCAAATGTTTAAAAAACAATAAAAGTGGTGGTAAAAGCCGGCAGGTTTTTTCAAAAGCCAGTTCCCGAAGGTCAGGGTTAGTGTTTCGGGTAGGGCTTACGATGTGAAGGTTTGGTTGTGTGTTATATCTGCTATATCCAGGTTTTTTGCAGCCGCCACTTCTGCTCAGTGTCAGATTTTGTCCAACCAACCAGCCATGTGTACAAAAACGAAGGCACTCCGCTAATAATTAGAAGTTATTCTTCAGCCGTTTCGGAGAAGTTCTTTGCCTCAAAAATGTCTCTCCTTTGCCATTCTTTCTTGTATGTAAAAAGTAAAAATCCCAGCCACAAAATCTGAGATGAGCAGCACCGTTTTAAATGCGTTTACAGCATATGCTTCAGTATAAGCAGTATAACCAAATAATCGACCTACCTAAATACAGTCAAAACAGAATCCTACTGTGCTAGAGGATTTAGGCCAGATCGGCCACAAATCAGACTTACAGCATTTCATTGCTTAGCGTTTGAAAGGATCTCAGGAGGCCCAAAAACAAGCTACAACCATGGGTACGGTGTGAACAGATAGCTGCTGAACCTGCTTATGGAAATACCATTCGATCACAATAACAATATCCAAATTTGTTTGGTACGCAAAATAAAAATTACTGGTACGAGCTAGGCTGCAGCTGGAAAACAGATTGTGTGTTGCTTGGCAACATTTTTGTAGGCTAATGGAAGAGTAGCAGGCTGTGATTATCGCCCGGCCATGTGGAAAGGCTCCACCAACCAAAATAACTACCTCACTCTGTATGTGCTTTCCTAACACAGCATTTCATTTTGTGGAGAAAGTTATAAAGGCATCGCAGCTGTGTGTACAGACAAAAATATTCATAACTCATTAGCAAAATGACTGAAGAGCTTTCAAATGTGTCATTAAGTTTTTTGTATCTAGAAAGTTTCCTTTTTTAACAGCACAGATCACACTGTGTGATTTCTGTGCCATCTACACCGGTCACAAATTAGGAGTTATTTCATTAGGGGATATTTTGAAATATGCATGTACATGTCTATGTGTGTCCCCCCCCCCCCGACAGCAGGAATGTGTCCTAAAAAAAAAGCCCTAATATTCTGTGGCTGTTCAAACAGGTGAACATCCGTTTCATTAAAGGGTTTCCTGCATTAATATTACACCAGGGACGTATAGATCAACTCTGCTCACATTGTGATTCGCCTCATGACTTCACAATTCAGTTTTATTACATATATTAAGCACAAATATTTAAAAAAAACAAAAAAAAAAAAACTTTTTTTGCAATAAGGTTTTAAACTGCGAACAAAATGTTCTAATGTGGTTTCAACAAATATTAAATAACCAAGTGAAAACATTCTTGAATATTATATATTGTTTATTTTTGAACAATAATTCAACGCGTGTTTATTTTCTTGTATAAACATTAAAGATTATATGTTGAAGTGTGCTGCAATTATAGTTTGAGAGTTTCAAATGTGTATTAAATAATAGGATGTGTGATTGTGCCCTCTGGTGTTCGGATAATGCAATTGCATAAGATGGCATAAACAGAACACCCGAGTCTCTACAATGCACAATTCAATTTTTGCATTGTGACCTACCAATAACTCCTATATAACACTGCTCACAAAAATTCGAAAAGAAATAATCCCTTATTTTTAAGCAGGCTATATAGCACGAAAGTAACGTTTTCAGCTTTACAGAAGTGGTTTGTGCAATCAGCGATTACTCAATAAACACACACTCTCTCACTCACACACATACATACATACTCACACGCCCAACAAGGCCCATCTTTTATCCTTGTTTAAAAAGTGATTTTCATAGCATTTTTAATGAGGGGTGTGAAAGACCATATCTGTAAACTGAACGTTAATTTAACGCAGACGTATCAGGAAAATCTAGTACTGTGCTTTTTCTAGGTATTATAGTGGTACATGGGATACAAACACAAAAGCCCAACTTTTCAACAGGGTGAAAAGACTTGGACAGAAAGGATACCAAATATGCTTACACAGCGATTTCTAAACGACAGCAGGATGGGAACTTCTACTCTAGTACGCCTTGTTTCCATGTCCCAGCGTTTACAGAACTAGAAATAAAAAAAACATAGAAATAAACAAGAAACAAGTCATTTGTTTGCATGGAATAAAATCTTTGTTAATCAGTGATTACTAAATAAGTGTCTGATAACGAAGTACTAAGTACTTATTTCTTATTTATTTCTAAATCATCTCTTCTATCTTTTTCAACAACATAGCCGCAGCATGTTCACCACTAGCGACTCTCCTTGGTGATCCAAACCAAAAAAAAAAAGAACATAAAAGATGTTTTACAGGTATCAAGCATTTTCCATGCACGTTGCAGAGCAGTCAAACAGCTGGTACAACTCAAAAAGCAATTAATCCGGGCCTGAAAAGATTGTTTTAAATACAGTAAAACAATAATTATACTAGTCATACATGACCATCATACACTAATCTGGAGTTGTATCTTTAACACGTTTAAGCCAAGGAAAAGCAAACTTAAGCTTTAAGAGCTACCTTGCTTAGCCCTTAGTTAACTGGTTTTCTTGTCGATCCAACATCCCATTTGAACAATATTGCGTTTGAAGGATACAACCAATAAAGACTAATTAGGCTTTCAATAACGGCCTCATTCAGTCCCAACACCAATTTTGGTAAAGGAAAAGGGACCGAGTTCTACAACTATACTGCTCACAAAAGTTGGGGCATATTTCATTATGGGATAGTTTGCTCAGGATTAGGCTCAGAACTTTGGGAGAAGGTTGGGAGTTTAATCCCAGCTCTGCTGAGACGCCCCTGTTGGACCCTCAAGACGCAGCAAACGTACGATTACTTGTACAAGTAATTCAAACATGTTATTGTCACACAAAGTCTAATATAGGTCTAGACACCACTGCTTACAGACTTTCCTGGTCATGTGCCCACATTCTACCATAATAATAGCACCATAGATGGTTGTTCATCAGATACCTAGAAGGGTCCAAACATCCCAGTTTAAAAACACTGCTCACAAAATTAGTCGAGATTTCTAATTTAATATGAACAGGATCCCACAAGATCTGCAGGACAACCCGATCCTGTCCATGTCCCATCACTGTCCGTGTGTTTTGCCAGTCTTGGGTGACCATACACCCTCCTGAGCAGTCAATGTGGGGGGCACTCTCGTCCAGTTTAACATTCTTCTGTTCACTCTCATTAATACACATCACTTGTTACTCAATAACCATAACGGAGTTCGACCTTCCACTAAGGACTCACTTTATAATCTATTTTGTTTTATAATTTAGTTTATTTTTTCATATTACCAATTTAAGTTTTATTATGAATTTGTTATTGATTTGTTAACCTAATTTTGCTATAATTTAAGATACTTTTAGTATTTGTTTAATTAACATCTAGGCCGCCCATGGAGGATTTTAGGGAGTTTTGCCTTCCACTGTCGCCCTAGGCCTGCTCAGCTTGGGATTGGCCTTTTAAGATAATGTAATATTGTAAAGCTGCTTTGAGACAATGCTCCGTTGTAAAAAAGCGCCATAGAAATAAAACTGAACTGAGTTTGTATCTCATTTGCATTATAAAATAGCTTCGGTTGACTGTTCATTTGATCTTGTGTAAAGAAATAAAATGGCTCCAGAAGAAGACAGAAAGGTTCATTACTCCTTTAAGTCCTGTAGTGGACCAATGAGCACAAGGTCTGCTGGCAGAACCCAGTACCCAGCCCCACCATGCCCGGGTCCCACCAGAGAGCAGCAACTTCCTCCATCATTTAGTCTTTAGGAGACTTTTTGAGTCTTGGTCCTCCCAAGGTTTCTTCCTTTTACTTTCATTGAGTTTTTCCTTTCCACTGCATAGGCTTGCTCAATTTGAGATTGGCCTTTTAGGATAACATAAGCTTGTAAAGCTGGTTTGAGACAATGCCGCCTTGTAAAAAGCTAGATCTTGTAATCCTGGATATTTCAAATGCCATTTATCAAGTGGCCAAATGTATAAATGTTAACATTGAGAAGTTCTAAACACTCCAGCAGAACAAGAGTTCATATGGAGCCCTAGACAACACCAGGATGGAGTTAAGCTCAGCACTAAAATGAGCTTTACAGATTTGGAAATGACCCCGAAATCTATCAGTCACTTCATACATATTTGGCACCCAACATCCAGATTTGTTACAGGACGTCCACGATGCATACCGCGCCATTTTACGTTTCACACAAAACGTCCACGAGCGAGCAGACCATCAGGATCAGACATTTTGAAACGGGTTTAATAATAACGATCGGCTGGATTTAAACGCCGTGACCTCACACTTCAGCCGGAGTTTTATTAACGGTACCGCCTGCAGTTCTGCTCTTCATCCAGCCCGCGCTGAGCACTCTGTTAAACTAGCTACATCGTTCGTCAAACAAAGGGGAAACTGCTGAAACACGAGCGAGATCCGTTTGAGTTTACAGTGTTTACAAAACAACATCATAAACAGGCACTTACTAGACGAGCTCGTGCATCGCTGCTCGCGGGTCCTCGCGGTGATTTAACGGTAACACATCGAAGTCATCGTTTGCGAAGGGGAAAGGAAACAGGAGCCGAAGGGAACCTAGTTCAGAGTTTTATAGTAAACACATGACGCCGTTAGAATAATCTCCAGCGTGTTCTTGTCCATTTTGAAGCGTCCGGTAGCAGCTGCACAGTAAAGCAGCACCAGCTCAGTTTGCACAACGGCTACCGGAAGCTCGGTTTTAATACAAGAGTCGAGTTAATGAATTAAATAAAACATTAAGACTTCGCTTCGGAACGAATGGTCGAATGACAGCAACTGTTAAATCGCTGATCCCAGACACTGGACAGGACAGGTCCTCTTTGGCTTTTAACAACTTTATTCCGTTTGCCCATGCAGGCCCGCTTAGGATAATAAACATTTACACTCGATATGTTTAAAATAAAACGTCATTCACGTACATTAAAAAAAAGCTTTATTGGAGTATATGCATTGTAAAGGCATTGGCCTGTGTAAATAACATAAATAAAGCTGAAATGGTTCTTCAAATATCACCATGGATGCATCTTATAAAAAGCCCAGTTTTGTTCTATAATTTTTTACGTCGTTTTAATGATAAATGTCATTACGATGTCTTTTTCTTTCCCATAAAAAACGTTTGGCGTCAAACGAAAGCCGAAAACCCACTAAACCCATGCCTTTATAATAGATACTGGAGTTATTTATAAGGGATGAATTAATAATCGCATTACCTTGGTTTGCTCAATTTCAAGTGAATCTAAAATTCATTAATAAGGCTAAAAATATTTTAAGGCTTTAACCAGGCCAGAGAAACTAGTTCTAAATGAAAGACTTATTGATCTTACTTATCTTGGTCAAGATTTATGTGAAAAAAATGTTAAGGAATTTTAAGCCAGACGCCCAGGTTCAAATCTAGGTTGTGCCTGGGTATAATAATAATGATAATGATACATTTATTTATGTTATTTTCAACTTTCCAAAGGATATAATCTATTTTTCTTTCTGAAAATTAGTGCAACTTTACAGATCAGTACAAATGGTGTTTTGATCTGATCTGCACGCGCTTAATTTTAAATACAACAACTATGTATTTGAATGGTAGTTATATTTAGATCGTTACATAATAATTAGTCATTTCTATACCTGTAAGCTATTAATTATGCAGGCGTGAACGTTGTTGTATTTTGGAATGAAGAACTGGAAGTTAATAAAAGTCCCACACGTCCGGTCGCCAGTCGTTAGTTCTTGACACTGTTCACAGAGCTGCCGTGATTTCAGCGTTCGCTACGTTTGTTTTGTTTTTAAAAATTGTATTTGTTTCCAAAAAATCATACATACATACAGTATTTAACTTTTTTTTTCCCATATCGTGCACTCGTGTTTTAGTGGATTTCTGTTGCTATGCGTCATATGGTGATGATGGTCACGTGACATGTTTAGTT
>JAUZST010030148.1:0-29417 GCA_034779995.1 Parotocinclus haroldoi | reverse complement strand
CGCTATACGTGTAAATCGTACAATAAAGGTTTAATAAACATTTAATATGTTACATAAATTATAGCACGTCCCGTCTTATAACATAGGGCTTGTTAGTTTATTAGGACCAAATTTAGGACCAAACTGGCCATGTCCCAATGTGGTCCAATTAACCAGAATTGATATATATATATATATATATGACCATATATATTTATGTATCTGTCTCTTTGTGAAGGTATAAACAGAAAACACAGGAAATATATAGTGTATAGTGTGACCTTTTGAAAATGTGGTTTCTTGGCTGCTTCCTGATCAAGCTTCTTCAGAGTGTGGTCAATTTGGCATCCTAATGAAGCTGTCAGACGCTGCTATTGCTTAAGTGTAAGGGGAAGTCACATGTAGCCTATGTAAGCTGTTTTTAGATTTTGTTTTCTTTTGTGTTCTCTGGTTGTAATCTAATAAAGAGACTGAGGAATAATTATATATTATCATTATACAATTGGGGTAGCACTGCTGCCTCACAGCAAGAAGGTCCGGGGTTCTGTCCCAGGGTGGAGCGGCCTGGGTCCTCTGTGTGAAGTCTGCTTGGCCTTTCCGTATCTGTGTGGGTTTCCTCCCAAAGTCCGAAGACGTGTGTTAGGTTAAATGGTGTTTTTAAAAAGTGGCCCTTAGTATGTGATTGTGTGTGTGTGTGTGTGTGTGTCCCCTACAATGGATCCGAGCCCCATCTAGGGATGTTCCAGACCACGCACCCAAAGTTGCCGGCTGGGCACCGGCTGGATAGCAACCCCGTGTGAATTAAGTAGAAGATAATGGATGGATGGATTACATTATACAATTGTTGAACCAACAAAGCTTATGGTGGTAATGGTGGCCTAACACTTTTGCACAGTACTGTATGTTGGGAAGGGGATTAGGAGCCACAGAATTTATAAGGCACAGGCAAGTGGTCATGCGCCAGCAAATTGCTGCTGCGTCACTTGAACACGATAATAAAGTTAAACATTCATTTCCAACGGAGGCAGCAGGGGAACTGATACTAAAACGGGTCTAATATAATCTTGTTTAGGCATCATATTGCTAAAATTGAAACAAAAACCCTACAGGGTCCCTAATCAGCGACTCACCTGGCCAATGACGTCTTTGTCTCGACTCATGAAGGAGGAGCTGTGCTTCACACAGACACTCAGCACCCGCTGCCGAGCGTCATCCACACTCATGTCAAACTCAAACCTGAGAATGACAGTTCAGTCAGTGCAGCCACACAGGTCACAAGCAAAGCCTGCTTTTATATACAGTGCTTTTTAACCGGGAAAACAATCCTCACATTAGGAACTCAAATTCCTCCTTATGTCATATATCTTGCACTCACACACACACACACACACACACACACACACATTCTTACTTTTCATTAAACTCAGGGTTCAGGTCCTTCTTTTTCGTTGCCGTCTTTCTTTTCGTGGCCTTGCTTTTATCAGGGAGCAGAATCAAGGAGACATAGGTGTCTAAACCTTCTTTGGATGATGTCACCAGGGCCCTAAATAGAGATAAACAAACTTCGGTTATTTCTAATTGATCATCTTTGATTAACAGATTGCCTTAGTTGTTACTCATTTTTAGAAACAGACTACATATACAGTGGGGCTTGAACGGATTCTATATTTATGCATGAATATTGCAATCATTTGATGACAGATCAGATATGCCTACAAGTCCTAAAAGTACATAAACATAACATTTAAACATTTAAAGATAAAGAGTAAAGTGTAAAAATATTATAATTGGTCATCTGGGCAAAATTTGAGTTTTCAATCAATGGGATGACAATCGGGTGCTACTGTATTTATAGAACAGGGACCTGGCAAAGATTGGTCATTAAAACATGATCACGGCACAAAGATGAGATGTTGATGAGATGAACAGCTGTTGATGCACATCAGGCTGGAAAAGGTTACAAAACCAGTCTGGACTCCAATAATTCACATTCAGACAGATTGTGTACAAATGGCGAAAATTCAATACCAATATTTTCAAGATATTATATTTTATAATATATATTATTCAAGACCAGGAGTGGTCGACCAGCAAAGATCATCATTTCAAGAGCAAGGTGTGGAACCCAGGATAACTTCTTAGCAATTAAAGGCCTCTCTCACATTGGAAAATGCTTATTGTCTATCATCCTGAGAACACCAAACATCAAAATAATTCACGACAGTATTTCAACGAGAAAGGCACGTCTGTCCGAAGACATCCAGAAGCCTTAAGACATTTTATTTAATTTAATGTTATTCATTTAGCAAGACACTGATCATAAGCACGCAATATATTCTATCAGAAATGGTTAAAAAAAATGTTAATGTTTTGGATCAGCCAAATCCTATCCCTAATCCACAGTTCATGTGCAGAAATGTGTTCCAACATCAGTGTCCCAAAGCTAAAGCTGTTCTGCACAGAGGAACGGGATACAAATCTTTCAATCTGATCAACAGTTACCTAAAAAGTCAAGATACAGTTATTGCTGCACAAGGGGATCACACCAAATAACAGCGACAGTAAAGGCTGTTCGTAGAAGTTCACATACATTTGCAACTCAGCCACCCAATACTGAATTATTTTATTTAACAAAAACGTCCATGTACGTTATTTTTTATCTAGTTTCTCTTTATCCACGTTTAGTACTTTTAGTGTTCAAATCTCATATTGATATGTCATGTTCATATAAAAATTATAAAGCCATCACCAACTATTAAGTGTTTTGCCTAAAATTACTTGGAAGTACATTTCTTCTAGCACTGCTCGACTGGTCCCCCCTCTCTCAGGGGACGAGGCATGCATCTAGACCCTTCTCTGTTTTGGCTCTTAAGTGGTGGACTGAACTCCTCCTCAATGTTCAAACAGCTGAGTCTCTGGCTATCTTCAAATGCCGTTTGAACACCCATTTATTCTGCACTTACCTCATCTAACCCCCACCCCCCAACCCTTCTCTTTGTCTCTATCTAAATGAAAAAGAAAAACAAACAACCTTTACAGTTCCAGAAGTGTATTCTTGTTTAGATTCCTGATTATTAGGAATAGATTATGTTACTGATGTCTTCTGCTAAATGGCGTCTGCTAAATACTGTAAATGTCATAGTCATCTGTTGTTTTAATAACACAGGGTGTGCAGTTACAGACTGACACAGCACACGTGACCTTATTCTAAAAACAGCACTACTTGATGGAGTCATGTTTGCTAGTTGATATTGATTCATTTGCAGTGGCTGAGTCACTATGGCTAAGGCCTAATTCGTTCCAGTCATTTATTTATACGAGCCATAATTTAGCAACCCAATTCAAACTCTACACAGGTTTTCACTTGAAAGTGGTGTAAAGACTGTTAAAACGATTTAAAAAATGGATGTGATTATGTGCTGCATGCACAAGTACGGGTTTGATGTAACCACTGAAGAATGTACTATTTTCCAGCAAGTGCTAAATTCCACTTACGGAGCGTCAAAATGACACATTTGACATGTTAAAGGACATGTCCTAATTCTATCATGGTTTAGAGTTACTTTTACTCATGCAGAACACCTTTGCATTTCTATGCCATACTTGTAAGTCACTGTCAGATCCTATAAATCAGGCAATACGAATAACCATAAACAAGAAAAAAACAGGACCTGCAGGCATGAATGATCACAGCAAGCTTCTTCTGGTGGGACAGAGAAATTCTGATCTGCCCAGTGGTGGCAGCTTGCTTATTGCTCAACACTGGACCAGCACCAAGTGACACGAGAGCTGCCATCTTAGAGTTCAGGATCTGCAATCAAATGGTTCAAATGATTCAAGACAAATGTACAAAGGCAAGTGTTTTGGGGTTTTTCTCTATGAGTTCACAGAAATAAAGCTTAGATACTCGCATCGCAATACTAATAAAGCTCGCATACTTGGCCCCCCAGCTATGGAATAAACTTCCCACTTTAGTTTGAGATTCAGACACTACAAATATTTAAGTTTAGGCTAAAAACATTCTTATTTACGCAGGTTTTTTGCTTAGATTTAGACTGGGACACATGGCTCAGGTTGGTTCTTGCCTTTTAGCTGTGTTACTACCTTCGGGTTCCTCCTCTTCTAACTATGCTGCTATAGTTAATGCTGCATATGACATCTGTGATTGTTAATAGACTCTGTGCTCCTAATCTGTAAGTAACTACATTTTCTCTTTTCTCTCCGAGCTGATGTTCCGGTAGCAGTTCCGGCATGCGTTCCAGCACGACACACTTAGATGTTCCTCCACTTTAGCGTCACTCTACTGGTCTTCATCAAGAGAAACCAGTCCCACCATGCCCGGGTCTCCCCAGAGTGCAATAAATCCCTCTATCATTTAGTTATTAGGAGACAATTTGCCTCCAATAACTTACCGCTGAGGACTCTTATCTCTTTCATTATTTATTTTAAATATTATTAGAAATTTACATTTTATTACTCAAATTTGGGATTGGCCTTGTAAGATGATATAATATCGTACAGCTGCTTTGAAACAATGCACCATTGTAAAAAGTGCTATAGAAATAAAGTTGGATTCGACTTTAGACTGCTAATAATAAGCCACATAAATTTAGTGTGACTGACTGTGTATATACTATATATATATTATATGTGACTGACTGTCTATATATTATACCTTAAGTTGTGCCCTCATTAGGAGCTGACTCTCAGGTAAAGCTCCATCCAAATTCAGCCACTGATCCATGAGGAGCTCTGGCTTTGAAAGAATCTCTCTGATTGGTAGAACCAGAGAACCCATAGGCTGATCCCACCCACTGGAGAGCTGTAAAGAAAACGTGCATACAGTAAATTGCAAACTGAAAAATCACAGATGTCCCAAATCCCAAAATAAACAAACCACACCTTAATAAGAAGCATGTCTTTGTTGGGGTCATGAATCAGAAACTGAAACGCTTCCTGCCACTGAGGAGACGTGGAGCGATCACACACCTGGAGAAAAGAGAAAAACAAAGGAAAGGGCATCGTTAGGGTATTGTTCAAATTCTATATTTAAAATTGATATTTTAGATTTCCTACCTTGGTTTTGTATGAGGTTGCACCAAGCACCAGTTCAGCTCCAGCTTTAGGCTCTTTCCCACTCTTCTTTAACTAGACACACATAAATAAAGATTCACTCTGAATTCACAGACACAAAATGCCTGTAATCATCTCATTGGTAGGTTTGTGTGCGTAACTCACAGGTAGTGCATGTGCTCTGTCAATAAGGACATGCAGCAGGGCGACTGCAGGTGAAGTTTTATTCTGGTATGACTGAGCACTCTGCATCTGCAGCACCTATTTTAGAAGAATGAAATAACATAACATGGTATCTGTCTGTACAACCTGAGAACATCTGCAATGATACACACCTGATGTAACTTGTCAGGCTGTGTTACTGTAGGAAGCCACTCAAGAACCAGATGAAGACGGCCATGTTTCACGTCATTTAGAGTACACCACTGGAGCGCAGAAAGCATAAACACATTGTTAGGCATTCATGGGCAATGTCTATGGCTTGCATAAAGACATATGATAATAACTGGTTGTACATATGCAAGATACAAATAATTTAAAGAGATTCTAATTTCATTTTAGTATAATGCACTACTGTCTTGTGCTTTAATTTCATTACCAATTTTAAAAGAGACAGTGCTTAATATATTTACATTTACGTCGTTTACCCTTATTCAGAGTGACTTACAATTAATAAAGTCTTACAATGCAAGAAACTGTGGGTTAAGGGCCTTGTTCAGGGAAACAACTGTGGTAGAGGTGGGATTTGAACCCTGGACCTTCTGGTCCATAGTCCAGTTAACTAGCCCTTCTTAAAACGTATTTAAAAGGTATTTCATTATTATGTTAACTAAAGTGAATTAGTATGAATATATTAGTCCTAGGACAGCGGTGGCTGTCTCACAGCGAGAAGGTCCCGGGTTCTGTCCCAGGGTGGAGCGGTGTGGGTCCTTTCTGTGTGGAGTCTGCGGGTACTCCGATTTCCTCTTACAGTCCAAAGACATACGTGTTAGGTTAATTGTTGTCTCTAAAGTGGCCCTTAGTGTGTGACTGTGTGTGTGCTCTACGATGGATTGGCGTCCCATATAGGGTTTGTTCCTGCCCTTGCGCCCAGAATTGCCGGGTGGACACCGTCTGGCCCGCAACCCCGTGTGGATTAAGCGGAACAGAATGAATGAATGAATATTAGTCAACTCTAAATCCATGGATTAAAAACGGCACTTACCTCATCGTTGTACTGTGATTTAATGATATCTCCAAGCTTGGTTTTATATCTGTTGAAAGAAACAAATCTCATTTTATTCTTCATCAATCTACAGAGCTAAAAATCAGCTAAATCAGCTTTCCTAGGCCTAGGGTCTTCACCAATCCACATTATGTATAATTGAAAATATTATAATTAAAAGTCAACTTATGACACCCATAACACCTTATAGCGTTCAACAACAATTATTTTTGGTGCATGCAAATTTATATATAGGCATGCACTGTTTAATGACCGGCCGTTTACATTGGATGTATGAAGTGTGTTCATTCCAGTCCTATTGTAAGTAGTGCTGCTTTGTTGATCACCCCAATACCTGTATATTCTCTCTAACCTGTAAGTTGCATCTAGTTGATCTTCTGTGTTTCTTATAATAATCTATCAATACATGTTTGGTTTCAGGTAAACAAAGGGTCCGTTGTGCCATGTGTTACGGCTTTCTCCTAAACAGAATCGCCTCAGTACTGTACTGTTGATAATTATGATGAAGGATTACCATGGGTAATACAGTTCAGGGTTCCACTCAGCGGTATCTCTGATGAATTTAGGTATTATTTGCATGCCTGTTTTCTTGTAAAAAATACCCTTTATACTTTCATCACTGTAACATAAAAAGACTATGTGACTATGGAAATGTCCATTTTGGTCAACAACCTGTTTCACAGAATGTAATGTGGTCCTGAAAGGACATATACCTATAAAATTATAATGTGCAACTCAGAATACTGTACTACAAATCAAAATGTAACAACAATTTCACTTACCTTCCAAGGAAGTCATCAGAGTCGATGTCTTTGTCATAGAGTTCAAACTTTACTTCTAGATTAGGGTCAGGACTCAAAATCATCTAGTGCAAAAATAGGATGAAATCCTTAACTTATCTTATTATGGTCTCCTTAGAAATCTCCTCTACAAAATAAGGCTACATACCTATATTCATATTCTTACCTACACCAAAATTTCAAGCTAGGTTTCTCAGCTTTCCTACCTCATACATCTCATTCCAGGTAGGGTTGAGGTTCTCCTTGATCACATGACTTTTAAAGGTGGTGGTCCCAACGCTGATCTTCACATAGGGGTCACTCTTCCCCTTCACCATACCCCCCATCAAACTATCCATAGCAACCAAGTTCTGGGCTTCCAGCAGGTGGATACGTAGCACTCCCTATAGAGAGACATTATAAAAAATAAAGAACTCCAGAAACACAGTATTAACTATATTATTGTCTTTTTTACAATGGACAGCATGTACTGCCAAGCAAAAACATTATGATCCTCTGGTCCTCAGTGATATTTATGTAGGTGGCACATATGAAATGGAAATCCACATTTCCATATGGGAAGGGGGGGGGGGGTCTCAAGGTCCCAGTACTGACTGCTTAGCAGTGGAGGGATTTAAATCTACACTAAACAAAAATAACAGTGTTTTTGCTTTTCCCATGTACGGAAAATGCCCCTTTCTCTCAAATATTGTTCACAAATTTGTCTAAATCTGTGTTAGTGAGTCTATTCAGAATGTTGATATGCCACACCTCTTAAAGAAGTGCTCACTAACGAACATTTAGACATTTGTAATTTATAAACAATATTTGAGAGAAAAAGGCCTTGTGTATAGATGGAAAAAGTCTTTGACTTTAGCTCAGGAAAATTGGGAGCAAAAACAAAATTGTTGCATTTATATTTTTGTTCAGAGCATAAATATTTATAATATTTTGTGTTTTTGTTTAATTAGGCCGTTAGATCTACTTGTGTATAAATTATGGGAAATGTACAGTTTCTGAAATATTACTGATTTTATATCAGTAACTACATGGATTCAATGCTCTCACCTGGCTGCCAAAGTTTGGATCAGGACTTGTGTGTTGTTGGGGTAGCACATGTTTGCTCTCTGGTTTCTCTTCAGTGGCAGGAATGGCTGGGTGAGACCTGAGCAAACACACCAGTCAATTTCTAATATCAATGTTACCAATACCAGTTTCTAATTTCTAAAACCAGTTATGGTTTAACTTTAGACAAGTACAAATAAACAGGAGACAAAACCATGAGAAAATAACATCATATAACTCATTTTTCATAATACATTATTAAAGCCTGTAGGTTTCACATTCACTTCACCTCTTAGCCATATGTTACGGTCATATTTAAATTTAACTGGGTTGAATGCTTTAATAGTTGAATGAGGTGAGCATGATCGAATACTTCAGGACCAGAATCTAATTTGTCCTTATGTTACGTCATCTTCCAACACCAACACAGTTGAAAGACAAAAAATACACTGCTCACAAAAATTGGAGGATAGTTCAGAATGAATACAATTTCGAAATTTTATAAAACAGCCATCAGAAAAGCAAGCAAAAATACAGATATCATTTTTATTCTATTATTTAAGGTTTTTCATTCATTCATTATCTTCTACTTAATCCACACGGGGTCGAGGGCCAGCCGGTACCCAGCCGCCAACTCTGGGCGCAAAGGCATGAGCAACCCTAGATGTACACAGTCACAAACCAAGGGCCTCTTTAGAAACATTAATTAACCTAACACGCATGTCTTTGGACTGTCGGAGGAAACCGGAGTACCTGGAGTAAACCCACACAGACACAGAGAGGACATGCAGACGCCACACAAAAAGGACCTAGGCCGCTCCACCCTGGGATTTCTAAATTCTTTCGAATCTTTCCTCCCACTGAACTACAAGTGGTCACCCATGCACAGTAGTAAATGCACATTAATGCCACAGACTACCAACAGATGTTGTTAAATTCAGCTTTGGAACAGTGCAAACATTTTCTGGAGAATGTTCATCCTTAAGTGGTTATGCAGAGTTCAAATCATGGGTTTCTTTTGCTTTTTAACTTACTTATCTAATGGGTTGTCCGGGTGTTGCTCGATTGTGGCTGCAGGTGGCAATTTGCTTATTGTTTCTGTTGCCTTTCCAGCTCCTTCAGCTGGGGATGCTTTGTTCAAATCCTGCAAATGTGATGCACAACATTCGACTACATGCCTTTAAGTTTGATTCGTATTTACACCAAAAGAAAACACGCGCATTGACCTTTGAGTCATGAGGTGAGGTATCTGCTGCCTTGTGTGTCTCTTCAGGAAGTGAGACCGACATTGGTACTGTTGAGGCCACGAGTTCATTAAGCCTGTTGGACAAAAGAGACCCAATTTTAACTCAATTTTAAGCATGTTATCAGTGTTACTGCTTTCTTTAAGTGTAAGCACCTGTGCTATTGTAAATAATATAGAAAATACCCGAAATTGACACGAAATGTCAAGTCAGCCTTCGCAGAATGTAATGTGGCCGCGTAAACTGCGTATAACTATAGACATGTTAATATAGGTAGCATGTGCAAAGTATACAAATAATACAAGCAACACCAGTAAGTTGTATCAGTATCAATGGGTACTTGGGCGTAAAATCATTCAACATATAAACTGTAAATACAAGTGCCTTATCTGAATTCCATTCAGAGTTAAAAACCTTTTGAGGAAATGTAATAAACTAATATAGACAAAAGGTGGCTTTCCATAGTCGTGACATTTTGAAAGTCTCTTAGAACTTAATTATGACCCTGTTGCTGCACCTTTTAGACACACAGGAATTAGGCAAGAATATCCAAACTAACTAGTGGTACGATGTGTCCACTGATGTTGTCAAAAAATATCAATAAATCAATATATACACTACCGCTCAAAAGTTTGGGATCACTTGCAAATTTACCTATTTTGGAAATAAAAACACATTTTCATGCAATTCACAAACAATACTGTCCATTTCACAATTAATGTAAGTGTATCTATGTTTCAATAATAAAAATGTTTGTAATAACGACTATGTTTGTGTAGTGGCTTATTTTGCATATAGCCCTATTATCAGCAATTCTCAGTCCTGAGGATGTTCTTCCGCTAATCGGTTGTTAATGCACCTTTGCTCAATTGTGCTGCAAAGCTGAAACCCGTTATACCACTAAGTGAGCATAAAAAGGGAGCCCAGTAGCCTAGTTCAGTTTAGTATCTAAGGCTTGGGCAGTTGTTGGTTTGCTTACAGGCTCAAAATGGCCAGAAAGAAAGAACTTTCTTTAGAGACCCGTCAGTCCATTGCTGTGCTAAGGAAGGAAGGCTACTCAATGCGAGATATTGGCAAGAAACGGAAAATATCCCATACCATGCTGTTAACCACTCCCTTCGAAGAGTAATAAGCAAGGAAACCAGCAGTGCTGTGGGGAAGTACTTAAGGTTCGAAGTACAGTAGATAAAGATGAAAAGCCAAAGAATATGAACAAGCCGGTTTGCAAGCTGTATTTCAGAACCATTCCAACCTTTGATCATGTAAATCAAGCTCTAAATTGTACCTTGGAGTTGGTTTGGCTTCTTGTTTCAAATCTTTGCTGGCTGCTGATGGAGTTTGTTCAGGCTTATCTGTAGGCTTCTCAGCGGACTTTTCCTTGGGCTTTTCAGCAAGTTTTAGATCACTGATGTCCAACTTGGAATCCAAAATCTGGAAGCCAAACAGACCCTGTAATTAGGATTGGTATCTTATGAACTATCTGTTTTTTAAATTCCAAGAAGTTTACCCTGGGGACCTTTTAACCTTTAAATAAAATGCCATTTGGATTCCATATATTGAATCCTAGAAGTTCCTTTTCTTTAATGTGTGCTAAAATACATGGCCATAATTACTGTAATGATGTAATTATATTCTAGGATCAATGTACATCAAGTAAGACGTCAAATATGTGTTGGTATGGTCCAATATATTATTATGGAAAGTGCAATATATGTGGAAAACTGACCTGTTGTGAAGATCACAAAACATCTAAAGTAATAACACAACACTGAGTTTCAGCAATATAAAGTGTTCAGTTAAATGTTAACCAGCTCCACAGACAGTAATCACATCTAGTGTAGTGAGTCTGTGGTAGATCACCTAGGGTGGTGATGCCATTTGTATTGAAAGGGCTACATGTTTCCTAGTTGTAGAATCACTGTCATCTGAATTTAAATATATCACCGAAATATGAAGAGTTCTTTACTATCAAATGCAATTCAAGACATTTAGTAAGAATAAGGGAATAAGAATAAAACAGTGGCAGTCATTATTGTTAATGGAGCCTTGCATTATCGTCCATGAAACTAAAGTTGTTTCTAACTGCTCCACCATGGGGTACCACTATAGGATACAAGACAGCAGTCAGAGATCCATTTCTAATGACGTGAGCTCAGTACAACCACAAATGCTGATGCCAGCCCAAACCATGATTCCCCCACCACTGAAGGAGTCCCTTTCTCACATAAAACGTGATTCTCCTATGTTCCTGGTTCATGCCAGATCAGGACATGGTGATTGTCAGGCTGCAAACTGAACCGTGACTCATCACTGAAAAGCTGACAGTCGACCCCTCATCATGGGTCCGATGATGATGCTCATCAACCCACCTTCTACGCTGTTCAGCAGATAACAAAATGCATACCTCCATACAGATCTTCTCCAAATCGCTCATGTTTCGGGGCTGTCTCTGGGCAACATTGAGTTTCAGCTCCCTCCAAAGATTTTTTTTATTGGGTTCAGTTCTATAGACACGCTAGGCCACTCCAGGACTTTGAAATGCTTCCAATGGAGCATGGCATATTTGCCCAGGCTGTGTGTTTCGGGGTCATTTTCATGCAGGAAGATCCAGACACTGACATTTGCTGGTGTGAGCAGGGGAACTTGCGTGCCCTGCAGAATTTTAATAAATTGGCGGCATAGTTTGTTACTAACAGTCATCTTTGAGACTGTGGTCCCAGCTCTCTTTAGGTCATTGACCAGGTCGTCAGATGCACCTCTATTGTCCTGTAGCCCATCCCAGCCTTTTGTAGGTCTACAATTTTGTGCCTGATGTCCTTAGACAGCTCTTTGGTTTTGGACATGGTGAAGAGGTTGCAGTGTGATTGATTGAGTGTGAGGACAGCCGTCTTTTATACAGGTAACGAGTTTACACAGGTGCAGTTAATACCAATAATGAGTGCAGAACAAGAAGGATTCTTAAAGAAAAGCAAGTCAGCGAGAGACAAAATTTTTGCTGGTTGGTAGGTGATCAAATACTTATTTCATGCAATAAAATACAAATAAATTATAGAAATATTATACAATATGAATTTCTGGATTTTTTTTTTATAAGATCATGTCTCTCACAGTTGAAGTGTACCTACAATAAAAATACAGACCTCTCCATTCATTGTAGGTGGTAAAACTTGCAAAATGATCAGTGTAATGAATATTTATTTTCCCCACTCTGGATGTTGTGGTATGCACAACAGCCTGTATATACAGTGAAGTTGTAAACTGAAAAATCTGCTAAAGGTGTATGTATTTTGCCTTGAGTTGTGCTCTCAGTAGGATCTGACTATCAGCTGAAGCTCCATCCAGATATTGCCACTGGTCCATCAGCAGGTCCGGTTGGGAAAGAAGCTCTTTCATTGGTAGCACCAGTGAACCCAGTGGCTGATCCCAACCACTTGAGACCTGTGGAACAGCGAGGGAAGAGTGAGAGAAGAATATGAAAAAGGATAGGAGTGAAAATATTTCGTGAAAAAATTAGTCCACTATCCAAATCCAGTCTACCTTAACGAAAAGGATGTCTTTGCTGGGATTATGGAGGAGAAAGTGGAAAACCTCGCCCCACTGAGGAGAGGTAGTGCGATCGCACACCTATGTGGAATGACACAAATTAGCTCTGACAAAAACTGAGAGATGATTGACCACCTTTAAATGTAGGAACATTCACCTGAGTTTTATATGAGCTGCCTCCAATTGTAAGCTCTGCTCCAGCTTTAGGCTCCTTCCCGCCTTTCGCCATCTACACATTCATTTGTATTTTGAAACGAAAGTACATCATCCATTATCTGTAGATTTATTGATGTGTGTGTGTGTGTGTGTGTGTGTGTGTAACTCACTGGCAATGCAGAAGCTCTCTCAAGAAGAACAAACAGCAGAGCTGCAGCGGGAACTGCTTTATTCTGGTATGATCTGGACTGTAGCTGAAGTGCCTGAGTATACAAAATCCATAATGAGCTTGGCAATTATTTGTCATATTTTAATTGTATGATTTATTGTCCAGAATACATCTGTTTGAATGACATCTTTAAATCTTCCATACGTGTTGCAGTTTATCAGGTTGTGTTACTGTGGGAAGCCACTCAAGAATCAGATGAAGACGGCCATGCTTCACGTTATCCAGGTTAAACCACTGAAAAAAATGAAGACATAATGCTAAAGAAAACATGACGTTAACAAACACTAGGTTACAAATTACTGCAAAAAAGCATCTGTTGTATGCATTACTGCTTAGTGCTCTCTACATTAATGATTAATACAGTACGTCAAGAAATAAAAGCAGAAAGAAATTAGATTGAAATCCATCACACTGCGTACAAACAACCATACAGTACATACATCATAAAGTATAATAATAAATTGTGAATCACCTTGTGAATGCACTGAGACTGAATGATTTCGTTCAAGTTGATTTGCAGCCTAGAGAAGAAATGGAATATATTTCACTAATATAAAGGTGATCTAGGCTTAAAAAAAAAACCGAATATACAGGTATATTATATACCTCCCCAGGAAATCGTCTTTATCAAGGTCTTTATCAAACACCTCGAAGATAACTTCTGGAGCTGACTTAGAGGCCAAAACCAGCTGCATTAACAGAATATGACATTAGTAACATTCGTTTGGAACTTATTGCACTATTAAATCAAAAATCTTTTATCAGCCTTATCCACAACGCTGTATTTACCTCATACATCTCATTCCAGGTGGGGTTGAGATTCTCTTTAATCACATGACTTTTAAAGGTGCTGCTCCCAATGCTGATTTTAACATAGGGGTCACTTTTCCCCTTCACCACACCCCCCATCAGGTTGTCTTTGGGGATCAAATTTTCAGCCTCCAACAGATGAATGCGCAGCACGCCCTGTGAATAAAAAAACAAACAAACAAACA
Organism: Parotocinclus haroldoi; assembly: GCA_034779995.1. Classification (NCBI taxonomy): domain Eukaryota; kingdom Metazoa; phylum Chordata; class Actinopteri; order Siluriformes; family Loricariidae; genus Parotocinclus; species Parotocinclus haroldoi. The sequence continues at coordinate 15,129 of JAUZST010030148.1, read as the reverse complement.
AACAAAAAAAAAAAACGCGTTTGTTTCTAGAATGCTTGTCATACTGGCGCACACAGACAGGATTTAGAGGCTGTACCCCTCTACTTGCCACTCAGATGTAGGGGCACAATTGTGCATAAAAAAAAGTCTGGTAAACACTAACTGTTTAAGCGATTTAACACTAAAACGGGTGTTACTATGAGAAACGAAGAACGAATGAACACTAAATATTTAATTATTAATGCAATTATTATAAATTTTTTGAATTCTTTTTTGCTAGTTTAATGAATGCCTTAGATTTAGTGGGCCATTGTGTACGTAGGCTAGGTTATATGCTTACCATTGTCTAACACTTATCTTATGAACTACACTTTCTTCTTGTTCCATGTTTAAGCAAAAAAACCTTAAGCAACTGGCTCCAGCTGCTCACTAAAAGCACTAGCTGCTCAAGATTTTGGAAATTTCCTGGGGTATTATCGCCTGTAGTGAATTTGCGTGGCATCTCCCATAGTTCTGCTCAGCAATTGAGGACAAAATTGACTTTTGACTGCCGCGATTTTCAGATATTATCAGCAGCAGCACATGATAAGCTCTGAGATGTATTACGAGGTAAATAACATTAACAAGGGACAAACCATTATAGCAAGATGATTGGGCCAGGATTGGGATCTCCTAAACAGCAAGGGTAAGTATCAATCAACAGTGGTCCCAAAAGAAACAAATCCTATGCCGTTTGGTCCAAATGGATAGACGAACACAGAATAGTTTAATGGTGGTTATGGGAGGAATGTATCCCGACACAAAATGCAGCACCTCCTTCTGACTAGGGGGCTGCCTGGTCATGGACTGGTCAGAGTGCTCACCGTGTCCAATGCTCCTGTCCACAGGCAAAAGTACCTCTAGCATTCACTAAAAGTATTAAAACTGGACAGTGAAGCAATGTAAGTAAGCTGTATGTTCCTATGTGTCCCGTTCCTGTCCTCAGGAAGTGATGGCAACAGGTAACAAGCTGGTGGAAGACTATGCGTAATGTTCTGATGGCAAACTCTGGGTCCGTACATTCACGTGGACGTTAATATGACACGTAACAACCTATCTGAACATTATTATGGACTAGTTTTTAATGTTTTGCCTGATCTGTATCTTATGTTGTTATACGTGTCCAAAAACCTTAGATGTATTGCACTATTCATGCAATGCACCAGTACAAGGCCGACCAAAAATTCAAGTAATTCAATTTATTTCAACTAATCCCACCTTTCCCCTTATTAGCAAAGAGCTACTATATACTATATTATATTAATTATAATAACATTTACAATAATACTGTGAAACACAGTGAAATCGTCAGCGTTCCTCACCTCGGTGCCAAAGTCAGCATCTGGGCTTGTGTGCAGAGGATGAAGGTCAACCGAACCAATGATCTCAGGTGTTTTGGGGGCTTTTCCACTTTCATTCTCCTTTCCCTTTTCCTTTTCTTCTTTATTCTCAGGCGCAGTTACAGAAGTGGTGCGAGTGACAACTTGTGGCTCACGCCTAGAAATCAGACAACGACTTAGCCTTCGCGAATTTAGCATTAAAACAAAAACTCGATGCCTGGTTGTTCGATTGTTTCAAATAATATATTACCAAGACAGCAGCTTAAACTGATGATTTTGATGTGGGTGTGGGTTTACACTTACTTTTGAACTGGCTCGTTCTCTGGACCTTTCACTTGGACAGATGTCTTTGGTGCAGCAGGTGTCTCTAGATGGCCGGTCGAACTCTCCGTCACTTTGGGGCACAGGATCTATGCCATCAACAATAATAAAGATTATAATATGCAACTAATAATACTAGCTGACCAATATCCTTAACTCCGATTAGATTTAACAGTCTTATTGTTATGAAGCAGAACACAAGTCCAAGTCAATTCAGTATATACTGAATATATATACTATATTTTATTTATAAATAAATAAAATATTATTACACAAGCTTGCTACATCACACAAAGTGACAGCAATAGGGACTACATTTTGAGGAACTACCCAATGCAGAGCTCCACCGAAAACTACATTCATTCCAGGCCCTTTTTTGGTTTGCGTTTGCACCACCAGTAGGAAAAATGAAGCGATGCGGAAGTGACTTAAACTGTGAGGGTGGTGATGACTCAAATGTCATGTTGTACCTCCTCCATCAAATATAGGCTCAGTAAAACTGAGACTTCACTGTAGGCCCATTTCTCTGTTTCTCTGTTTATATGGCTACCGGTGTACATTTATTCTCCGTATAGGTCACTTGCGTCACATACGTCTGGATCTGAACTAACTTCTGCATACTTACATCACTCAGGGTTCCTATGTGCTGAGAAAAGTTTCAGCCCTGAAGTAAGGTGTAAAAATCCTTATACACGCCCTTTTACAAATTACAGTTGTCCCCTGTCCCTGTGTTGCAAACACTTCCCTAACAGTTCTAATTACTATGACTATGTTCTCAAGTCCTTGAAGTACGTATTTGTTCACTTGTTTTACCTTGTGCCATTTATTTATTACAGAATGCACTTCAATATATGTTTCAGTTTCCCTGGTTTAACCCTGCCTCCCTAGTTCAGGTCTGGTGAGTTGAAGGTTGAGGTCTGCAGCCTATCCCGAAATTCACCGGGTGCAATCAAGGGCAACGCTTCACGAAGCTTCAGTTCATCACAGGGCCTGTCAGGAGTCTGTATTACATCATAATACAGACCAAGTCTGGGCACCCTGCATTTGAATACTCATTCATTCATTCATTCATTCATTATCTTCCATTAATCCACAAGGGGTCACGGGCCAACCAGTGCCCACCCGGCAACTCTGGGCGCAAGGGGACGCCAATCCATCGTAGGGCAAACACACAGCCATGCACACAGTCACACACTAAGGGCCACTTTAGAGACACCGTGCTGCCCATTTGATTACTACTTTATGAAAATTGATGTGTACATAAATATGTTGTGCACTTCCATTTGAAATAAATAAACCAGGTTTCAACCACGTTATTAGGGTTTACATATACACTCAGGAACTTTTAGGACATGTTTGTTCAGCCCAATTGAATATGCATCCACTCATGTCTTTATAAATGAGACCCTTTTTGCTATGAGAGGTTAGTTTGGATGAAGTGAAGCTTAGCCACTCAGAACATGACATGATATGTGTGTACGTTATACCTTAAGCTGTGCCCTCAACAGAATCTGACTCTCGGGTGAAGCTCCATCCAAATTCAGCCACTGGTCCAGCAACAGCTCAGGCTGGGACAGAAGGTCTCGGATAGGAATCACCACAGAGCCAAGAGCGAAGTCCCAGCTGTGTGACAGCTGGAGAAAGAAAAGAGAGCATTTAATTGCCATTAATAATTAAATGGAATACTTTAATCTTAATACAGTATAAGGTTACATAGATATGATTACACAGACTAGTAGTTTTACTCCTATCGTTTACTAATTTTAACTGACCCCTTTTTCATATTAGATGGTGGCCATAAATACGTTACACGGGTCCTACAGCACCACCGTGTTAACCCTATGTAATGAGTTATATTGGATAAAGTATATAAGAAATGTGTGGAGATCGATGATCCATCAAGTGACCGAGACTGTACGGGTAATCCATCCATCAATGAGTAATATGTACAGTATATACAGTAGAGTACAGAGGACTTGACTAACTAAAGATATGCAAAAACGCATGAAAGGATTAAACATGGTGCCTTACTGCTGATACAGTTACAACAGTTTTACAGCAATATTACTTAAATATCTTCAGACAGAAACGTGTACACTTTGTTGGTAAATAGTCATTACCACAATTAAAGCAAATGTAAATTAAAACACTCTACATACTGTATCAATTAACGTCTTATATGTTACTTTTCATAGGTAGATTAGATTTGTTGTAAGGAGTGCTAACCTACTATATGAAAAGAAAACATTGTACACTGTCATTGGGAGAACCACTGGTGTACATCGTGTGACCTCAGACTTAGCCCCTGACCCAAGGGGTCTCAAGTCTTTCAGTCACTAAAACCTTGGGTTCTTCTTGTGGCTCAACATGGTCCCTTCTCTGTGCTATACTGCCCTGGGTCCCTGTCAGGATTAACCTGGTCCTTCTCAACATCACTCCAGTGTCAGAGACTCCTGATCTACCCCGTGCACCACATTGTATACAAAAAGGGAGAACTCATAATCAATAGTTGATAGAACTACTGATTTCGAGTTCTCCCTTTTTGTATACACTGTGGCTAGCCTGTCTGGCCTGTCTCTGGCCTCTGGAGAGGTAAGAGCTGTCAGGTATGGTTGGGTCCCCAGGTCTGGTACAAAGGACCAGACTAGACCCACATTGTTTGGTGTCTAAATGATCAAGTGTAGTCTGTGTGAGAACAGAGGCTGGCGCCCGATGGCACTAGCAAAATAACACTAAAAGTGCTAAAAGTAAGGCACAGGGAAGAGCCAAAAAGGTCTGGCACACGAAATACAGAAGGAGCAACTGCCAGCATCCCATGTGGCAAGGGGACCCCAGAGTTACATGTTGGAAGCTTGGTCTGCAGTTCTGTGACACAGAATGGGGTGCCCCTATCATAGTATTATTAAAATTGAATGAATGGTTTTATCAGTATTTAGAAACATATAGTAAATAATGTTAATTCATAAAAGTGTATAATTACGAGACTTTCATACAGAATACAGCATGCTTCTGTACCTTGACAATAAGTTCCTCCTTGTTGGGATCATGAACAAGAAAATGAAATGCTTCATTCCACTGGGGGAAGCTTGTACGATCACACACCTTCAAAACAAAAAAAAACATGTTTATGACAAATACAGCAAAACATCTCATTATATAGTAAAATCTAAATTACATTTACAAATAACAAAGAAACACATTGGGTCATTTTATTGAGATTTGACGAAAGCGTCCTAGTCAGGGTCAGGAGTAAACTCCACTCCAACCTCCCCTCCCTCAGACAGACAGTCACGTGACACACAACATAGCCAGATGGCACCAGAGGACTGTAACTGTGGTCTCTGGGGTGGTGGGCTAGAAAAACGATGCTTTGACACCTGAACACTAAAAACTCATCATAAATTGGTTACATAAGGCAATGATTTTGGTTCCTGAACACTCTTCTGTGTATTATATAGTTTTGGGGTTGGAGTGCCTTAATGTTCCTAACGTGTACCATTTTGAAGATATTCTGTGATAGAATATCTCTGTGATTTACCTCCATTCAAGTCTACCAGTATATTATTGTTTCCTTGAATTGCTACGTGAAATTGGAAATTGTAAGTGTTAGCCAACAGAAAGATGGGACGCAATACGAACACAACATCTAGTCTTACTTTTACTTTTTTCCACTTTGCAATTGTTGAGTATTAACATTTGGAAAGTGGACAAAAGTTAAAGGATTTTCCAACATTCGTTTATCTCCCCAATAAAACAGTAACATGACAAAAAAAAAATCTCCCACCGTTGTTTTATAAGATTCCTTTCCTAGAGCAAGTTCAGCACCAACTTTTGGCTCTTTTCCACTCTTCTTTAACTGCACACAAAAACATACACAATAAGTCAGTAAGACTGCATGGGAAAAATACATCATTAGCAAGTATTTAGCTATAGACTACACGACCACAGTCAGTCAGATTTACAGAATCTGGTTTGACCAGTGTTCATTTAGTTAGCAAATGATTTTCGTCATAGTTATTGTCACGCACCCTTTTGTCTAAACAAAAATGAGACGTTGACTAAGCTAAAATTAACTAAAAAAGACAAAGACTGGGATGCAATATATTGACACTTAATTAATGATTAAAACGAGTTCCCCAGATATGACATCCAATCAGATCTGATTTAGTTTGTGGAAGGTACGGACAAGTTAGGAAGTGATCCAATCATAAATACTTAATCAAGGCGAGGCAAGTTAATGATGATTGTGGGATGATTAGCTGAGCAGTAATTTGCACACATTTGATCTAACCTCAGGAAGACAGTTTCTCATGAAACCGAATGAACAATGAAAACAAAAAGGAGAGTCGATATATAGGTACATTTCTTGTTTGATGTCAAGCAAAACAAGACTCTATCTGAACCATGTAGGGAGACTACATCTGGTGAAAATACAACAAACGAGTTATATGTTTTAAAATTCCATGCAAGGGTAAGCATGCTAATGCTAACGTTGCTTTATAAGCCAATTGTGTGTTTTTTGCTAAAGAAAATCTGCTGTCCTGTAACGTTAATGTTAATGTTTACAGTATTAGGTTATCTTCTAAAGTCAATCCCAAGCTGAGCAAGCCAAAGGCAACAGTGGGAAGGAAAAACGCCCTAAACATTATACGGAAGAAACCTTGGAAGGACCAAGACTTAAAAAGGGACACATCCTCATTGGGTAGCTTATATGTTACAGGTAAGAGTAAAACTAATTTATCTAGTCAAACAAGTTTATAGTAATAGTTCAAATAACAGAAATTAAGTAAATAATAAAAGTGTAAAATATTGAATAAAACAGAGTAACAAATATGCATATCAGTGTTATTTAGTCGTATTTGCTACTAAATTTAAAAACGAAAAAAAAAAAAACTGAGATGCAAATGACATAATTTACAGTGTTTATAGCAGTGAGGGAGTTTATGAGAAAAAGAATTTAAAAAATAATTACTGTAGATTTAGTCAGTTATAATCTTATAATAATTAGTCAACAAATGCTGGACTAAATCCTAAAAGCAATTCACTTTTACTACATTAGAAAAAGAAATTAGTAAATTATGACTGAAACTAAATAATCTGCAGAGGCACTCGATGCAACTCAACGTTTTCCACATTTAAAACAATGTGCATAAAAGGAGAGGCCAGTTTTCTGAGCAACACCGCTCATAACAGTGAGAGGAACATTGTTATAGTACAATGGCCAAACTGGGTTATGGGACAATGCTTTGTCGCTTGGCACTTCAATGAGTGGAAAACTTTCAGGAAATTCCACTCTACCCAGAAGCAATGCTTTTGCAATCCATGCAGTTTATGTCTTAAACATTATTACCAAGGGTAATCATTTCTCTATTAGCCCAAACTTTTGTTTCCATCCTCTCTTCCATCTTCAAATAATTAGCACACAAGTCAAATGGTCTCGAATCAAACAGCGAAACAAATATATATTGACAAGAGAGATCCTATGCATTAGTCTTAAGATTTAAGATTAGATTTACAAAGCTCCTGATATAGATTTCCAATATCTCTAATGTCTCTAATCTACAGTAAGCACAAGAGACAGCTCAATCCTAATAAAGAACAACACCATCATTCAAGTCTACCAATATAGGCAATACCTGAAAAAAAACATCCCTATCCATGGATCACATGGTGCACACAAGCATGTATCCTGAACTGAATTCCAGTTCATTTTAGGACTGGGTATGCATCACTGTTGCAGCCCAGGGAATCCCCCCACATCCCCAATCTGACCTTCACTAGAACCCAAACCCAGGTCAATATTAAAAAGTACTAACCAAGTAAGTAAGTAAAAAAAAACACTCACAGGAAGATCACGGGCAGCCTCCAGATAAACAAACAGCAGCCCCACGGCAGGTACAGCCTTGTTCAAGTATGAGCTCTTAGACTGGTATTGCAACACCTGCAGACAGAAATAACCATGGTGGATAAGCAGGTTCATATTAGAATAAAACGGATTCTAAGAGCTACTTTCGTTGAGAAAGGATTGCTTACCTGTTGTAGTTTGTCAGACTGAGTCAGTTTTGGCAGCCACTCTAAATATAGATGAACACGACCATGTTTTACGTCGCTGAGAGTAAACCACTGAGACACAGAGAGCAAATTCGCTACAGTTAGTACTCGGTTTACATAGAAAACGGACAGAATTCAGTTGTCATTTTTAAATCAAATTACATACTGAAGTTTCTATGAAATTTTAACTTAACAAGCGACTTTCATTCGATATGCTCCTGTGTGACTTTGCATTGTCCCAGACATTTTAAATCGTTTCTCTTTGGCTGAATCTTAGCTCTCAATCTTACTATATCTGCACTTTAGGATCAAAACAATTGCATATCAAATTATACATGTAAAATAATAGAAATAATGTCCAACTGTCATTTTATCTCATAAAGGGTTTAATGGCAAGCATGTTTAATGGGTTAATTGACATTAAGTACAGCATCTATTGCACAAACTACAGAGTGTTAAGTATTTGTAGAGATTCCCTTGTGCGTCTCGGCATTCTGATGCGTTTTTACCTCGTACCTCGTTTACCACGTATACAGCAATGTTGGTTTTGACTAGACATGCACTAAATGCAATTTTCTTCGGATTTATGATTCCGATTTTGGCCAATTCTAAATTTTTGGTTACCATGATTTTTTCCCCATTTTTTTTTCTGTCCAAGAATAAAGCTAATTTTTGTTCAACCTTTCTAGTAAGCTTCTACCATTAAAATGAAAGATAGCGGCAAATGCTTGCTTTTGTCTGGCTCTGCACTTTCAGCAGAGTTCGCTTTAGTTTTGCCAAATTCCACATATTCAGTGAGGCGATGCTCTTTTAAATGCCTTATTACTGTTCTGAGTGTTTTTCTGAGTTCTTCTCTGCTGTTTACTTTCGTCATGCATACTGCAAACAGCACTCACACGCTGTGAAGAACTAAAATGCTACAGACAAAAACCACCATATCACTGCTTCCTCACTAGAACTGCGTTATATAGGAAGAGACTTTGGAGGAGTGCACTTTGGAGCGCAAACTGAAACCGAACGCATCCCTGTTGTTAGTTACTGTCAGAACAAATCAGTGAAATAAACAAACACGCCGTTTCAAACTGGAACTGTGTTTGAAGCAGAATTGAACTGTGAATTAATTAGGAAATTCATTCATTTATTAATTAACTGAAAACCAGCTGATTCTGGTCACCGGCTCATCTCTAATTTCGACCTCTGGGACGAAAAACAGGGTCAAAAACAGCTGAAAACTTATATATAATACTAAATGATTCACGTATGAGAGGAGAAGACAAAGTGTGCTTGTTAAATCTCATTTGAATCTCATTGGAATCTCATGTGCCTGAGTTACATGCACTGGCAAAACAAGACTACTCCAAGGTAGATAACAGCAGTAACAGCAAGAGTGAGTGAATCTATGTGAAGGGTCACAGTATACAACGACACAAAATGGCATTCACAAACTATGGGACTAAATAACTTTCTCATAAAGGGACAACTAAAAGAAACTAACCAAAAAACTCAGACTAAGCTGGTAGTTCCAATCTCTCAAACTCAAATAATAATATATATTCACCTTCCTTATATATCAATTTTCTTTTACCCATACTCGTATATGTATATCTATGAAACAAGGCAATCTGTTCGTATATCTTCCTCAGAGCTGTGGACTATTTGGTTTCTTGAATCTTTACTTTTGCTTTATTTTTATTAACTGTATTTTTAAGAACTTTATTTCTAGACAGTACGGTGGCTCAGTGGGTGGCACCACTGCCTCACAGCATGGAGTGGCCTGGGTCCTTTCTGTGTGGAGTCTCCTTGACCTCCCTGTGTCTGAATGGGTTTACTCCGTGTACTCTGGTTTCCTCCCACGGTCCAAAGACATGCGTGTTAGGTTAATTGATGTATCTAAAGTGGCCCTTTGTGTGTGACTGTGTGCATGACTCTGGTGTGTGTGCTCTGCAATGGATTGGCACCCCGTCTGGTGTTGTTCCTTTCCTTGAAAAAAAGTGATTGAAAAAAAAGAAAGCCTTGAACTAACCTCATCCATGTACTTAGAACTGATAATGTCACTCAGTTGGATCCTCAATCTGAAAGCACAGCAGAAAGAGTTAACCAGACGCACAGAAAACATCCTGGTCAGAAATAACACACAATCCCAGTCCCGGTGTTTTGGCCAGCACCTGCCCATGAAGTCATCTTTCATGTCCATGTCTTTGTCCAACACCTCTAATGACAAATCTTGTCCTGGAAGGTCAGTCATGACCACCTAGAAGCGGAACACAAGAGGTCAAATTAATTATTCGTTAAAGGGCTAAATTACATATCTGGAAGACACGATGTTATCTTATCAGAATTGCTACCTCATACATCTCATTCCAGTTAGGGTTGAGATTCTCCTTAACGACACGACTCTTGAAGGTGCTGCCCCCAATGTTGATAATGACATAGGGATCGCTCTTTCCCTTCACCATACCGCCCATCAAGTTGTCCTTAGGGATCAAATTCTGGCCCTCCAGCAAGTGAATACGCAGCACTCCCTATAGATGTGCATCAAGGAAAGAAGTCAATTAAGCTGGAAAACAGAAAACTTCCTTGGGCAGACGTGTTTCAGTAGCAATAACACAGCTTTAAAAAGGGTCTTTTTTTAATACCAAGGTGCTTTGTTCCTAAGTAAGACCTTAATCTGTGGTTAATCATGGGGTTTTTGTTTACCTCTGTGCCGAAACTGGCATGAGGGGTCGTGTGTTGAGGCCGTGAAGATTCTAAGCTCCTCGAAAGAAGGGAGGCAGATGCAGCCTTTTCATCCATCCAAAGAACCTAAAAGACATTTACATTTTATTATTTAGCAGACTTATTTTTTTTTTTCAAAAAAGCAACCATTTTCTTTGTTAACATCATTTAACATCACTCTGCAGCATCAAAAGCCATTCAACCACAAACACAAGGTTACATCAACACTCAAGGTTAGGTCGATACTAGTCATATATATTCATTCTGGGGGCCAATTTTAGAACAATCAATTAACCCTTGGACTTGTGGGATGAAACCGGAGCACCCAGAGTAAACCCAAGCAGACATGCGGAGGACATACAAGAATATAACTAGTAAGGAAGCCAATTGTGCAATCTTGTGGTACAGATTCAGCCACGAATTGATCATCATGTGGAAATTCATGATTGCAGGTGTCAAACTGGAACACGTGATTTTTGTAAGGGCTACACTCCAGGAGGTCAGGTTAACTTGCTCAGGAGAAGCAGCAAAGAAGGCAGCTACTCTGGATCTTTCAGACTGTAGTTGAGTCGGCTCCCATGACATCAGTTACCATATAGTAGACAACATATTAGGGATGGGCGATATGACCCTAAATTAATATTCCCATATTTTAGGGGACTTTTGCGCTAACGATGTATTTGGCGCAATATTTCAACAACATACAATAGCAACAAAACAGATTTTATATTTCAAAATAGCTCACCCGCCGCATTTTTGACTTTTCTCGTACTCAGCTGTGTGCTTCTGCTCGAGGTGGTGAACCAGATTAGATTTGTTTCCCCCTTTTGTTGCTACAGATCTTTAATATCTTACATATTACCGTAGTTTGTTGTACATCTGACATTTTGTACCAAAACCACCTCCACACTACCAAAGTCACCCTTTTTGGCACAAACTCCTCCACCGCAGAACCACTTTCTGCCGTATCTGTTGCCCTGCCTATGAGTCACGTAACGTAAGTACGCCATACTCTGTGTAAATGCATTACGTCATTACGTAAAGACATCGGAATATCACGATATGGCTGTCTTATACCGGTAAAAAAAATTATACCGGTATGATCGGAAACTATACAATACGTCACACACCCACAACATATTATACATATATAATAACAGATATCACAAAAAACTTATAGGCCATAAAGAAATGCTAATACGCTTAGAAAGCTCTAGTCAAACGTTTGCCAAAGAAGACGAAAAGAGTCCTCACATATGTCACTGTGTTGTTTCACATTCGAACTTGATAACGTAATTAATTACACGGCAGTAGTTTTACAGTGTATATGTACTACACTATTCACTTTCCACTGATTTTGTAACCATTTATTTGGGCGAGGCAGGAGTAATAGTCTCTAGAATGTCATAACATGTCAATAAGATCACAACACCTTGAAAAATACAATATATTCAACTTGTGTATATGTTACACCTTTATCGTAGATGTAATGAATTAGAACATAGAAGCAGGTTACCCTGAGTACAGTGTTGATGTGGATACGACTGGCTGGTCCAGACTGGTTTAGCTGAAACCAATCATCCAGATTGAGCTTAGGCGCTGAGAGAAGGCGAGAAAGAGGCATGGACACACTGCCCAGGATCTGCACACGGTCATTATCCTTCACCTAGAAAAAATCAGAGAGTGTTGCAGAGAGATTTGTTCAGTAAGGACTGAGCTGTTTTAATATCTATATAAAATGCATGAGCAAAAGTAAACAATAACAATGTGCTATGAAATGTCTAGTAGTTCGGAAAGCAAATCATAACTGAAAACCTGACTTGTTAAAGCACTACTGATTGTTTATTAACAATGGATCTTGGGCACACCCATTAATATGATTTTTTTCGGCTACAGTACATATGTGAAAAACGGAAACACCTATCAAACACTGATAGAAAGCTGAATGGATGATTTTACTGAAGCTGTCGGGAAAGGAAGCCGAGTTTTAGCATGGCTGACTAAAGAAGGGAGAGATAGCACATTTACATTTACAGTATACAAAAGTGCTTTAAGACATCAGTAACATAATCTATTCCTAATAATCAGGAACCTAAATAAGAGTACACTTCTGAAACTGTAACGGTTGTGTGGGTTTTTTAAGAAAGAAAGAGAAGGGTGGGGGTTAGTTAAAGGGGTTGCATTTGAAGATAGCTGTTCGAACATTGAGGGGAAGTTCATTCCACCACTAAGGAGCCAAAACAGAAAAGAGTCTAGATGCATGTACCCTTTGAGAGGGGGGCCAGTCAAGTAGTGCTAGCGAGCACTTCTAAGAGAAGTGAGAACAAATTAGAAAAGTATTCCTCTGCTTTGACACTAACTCTGAATTTGCTGACCACTGACCAAACCTGTCTCAGTTGTCTAATGCTTTATCAGTTCTCTCTGGAAATTTGGCAAAGAGTGTGTTCAATGGGCACTTTTATATTGCAGCGTAGCCAGTGAGCCTCATAATGAGATCTGTGCTGTAGCCAAGTCAGCGTCTGAAGCTACAGCTGAGTCAGTGCTAGATGCTGAATCTGAGTCAGGTTCAACACCTATCTCAGTTGAATTGGAAGGATGTGCTGCAGTTCCATAATACGCTTTTAGTCCAGTTAAACCTATCATTGATTTATATACTTGAACATTGATGTCCTGTTCATGTGGATTTTTGATGAAGAATGTGAAGGCGTCTTCCCACAGCGGATTAACTGTGTTCCAGGCAGTCTGTATGGGAAGACAGACAAATGTCAGCAAACACAGCAATTCGGAAAGGAGTTTTAATGTCTGTGTCTGAAAAACTTACCTTGCTTTCTTTAGTTTTGTCCTGCACAGAAATCTGAACCATTGGACTAGGATCCTTATTGCCTTTCTTCATCTGAAAATAAAAACAGACATTGCATTAACGTCAAACCCCGTTATCCAAATGTACCTCATTCACATAACAAGTATGTACAAGTAGTGTGTATCATGTGGCATTTTGCAACTTACAATTACAAATATGCACCGTTTAACAATGATCCGATCAACGCCTGTTCACTTCAACAATGAGGTCTTAACAGTTCTAACAAATGATAACAGGAAATAAACTTTTAATACTGGGTGTTACGGCCATAAAAAGCCAATCGCCACAGTCACCTCAACAGCCAATCAATGCTACGGCTCTACAGCTTTAAGAGCAAGAAGTCTCACAGGGAAGTGTGTGTGTGTGTGTGTGTGTGTGTGTGTGTGTGTGTGTGTGTTTGTAGCATCTTTATATTACTTTGTGGGCTAAATATCCTAAATCTGACATTTTGGGCATTATGGTGACATTTTTCTGGTCCCCACGAGGAGTACTGATAGTTTTTAACAAAAACTGCAACTTTCTTTTGAAAACCCCAAAGAGTCTGTTTGCTTTAGGTTACAGAGGTTGAGGTTAATAGTAGGTAGTAGACATTATTTCAATGGAAAAAGTTGAAATTCCCAAGACTGTCCTGTGTGTGTGTGTGTGTGTGTGTGTGTGTGTGTGTGTGTGTGTGGGATTGGGTCAGGTCGCTGCAGTCTCCTGCCCGTGGTAAATAACTCGGGAGCGATCTGTAACTCGTGGAAGCTGGACCCTGCCACTCTGCGTTTCCCCCTCAGAGGCATGCTGCCCTACGATAAGGTAACGTGACGTCACAACACGCCCCTGACATTTAAATACTCTAAGTGTTACTCTGAGTGTTAGGGTTGGGTATTGTTTGCATGTTTTCGGCCCCCGTTTCCCCACAGCCGAAAAAAATCAACAAGAGCATCAACCGGAGGGGGTTCAAACAGATCAATGGGATTAAAAAAGAAGCCACGTTCGAACCCACTGAGGACCAGGGCACATGCTTGCTTGTTCCCATTCTTTTAAACGGACCCCAAATCCGATTGGAAAAGAAACCCCACGGTCCTGAAAGGTCGTTTTTCTTTCCTCGAACGCGACAGAGAAGAAGTAATTAATACGAATAGGAAATAAAAGCGTGAACGCTTCGCTCCCTAGCTTGAAACGATTTTAACTGATCGTTTTCCTTCCCAGTTGAAAGCTGAACGCATCCAGCCCTTGTTTATCAAGCCTAAGGTCATGATCGGCTTTAGCACCTAAATTTCTCACTCTGGCTTTCGTGAACTTGTACGAAAAATCTGCCCAGGCCGTTTGCCGCAGGTTCGGCAGAACCTAGTTGGCGAACGTTTGCTGCTCAGTGCCTTCAGGGTCATTTAATTTTAGAGGAAAAACGAAGCCGGCATAATGATGCCACCTAAAAAAAGCTTATGAAGTGAAAAAAAAGGACCGGCCCTAGGATCCATCCTTAAGGAACTCCATTTAAACCAGTTAAGACCTGCTGAATGAGTGTAAGAACCCCTGGATGCTCTGTTTTCCCCCTCTTTTCAGGACCTGTTTGAACCTCAGACTGGTTTGCTGAGGTACGTTTTGGAGCAGCCGTACTCCAGGGACATGGTGTGCAACATGCTGGGTCTGAATAAGCAGGTATCTCTCTCTCTCTCTCTCTGTCTGTCTCTCTCTCTCTCTGTCTGTCTCTCTCTCTCTCTCTCTCTGTCTCTCTCTCTCTCTCTGTCTCTCTCTCTCTCTGTCTGTCTCTCTCTCTCTCTCTGTCTCTCTCTCTCTCTCTCTCTCTCTCTCTCTCTCTCTCTCTCTCTCTCTCTCTCT
>JAUZST010030147.1:0-57014 GCA_034779995.1 Parotocinclus haroldoi | reverse complement strand
CACTCACACACTCACACACTCACACACTCACACACTCACACACTCACACACTCACACACTCACACACTCACTCACACACTCACACACTCACACACTCACTCACACACTCACTCACACACTCACACACTCACACACATACACATACACATACACATACACACACGCCTGCTAAATGTACTTATTTATAATACAAGAGCTTGCCGAGCAGGAACCCTACACTCATCCATTAGGTGATTCCGGCAACCCAGAGAGATCGTGGAAGAGATTCTAAGCCGCAAAAGGTCAAACCAACATGGAATTCTATTTTAGTAGTATAGCTGTTTATTTAAAAAAAAAAAAATACAAATAAAACCACATTGGTTGTACGTCTGTGGCAACAGGTTGCTTTATCACTGTAGGCTGATCAGAATTATTTGTGCATCAAATAGCATTGAAAGGAAACACTTATTGCCATTATTCATTATATACATCGTTATCCATCGTCGCACGCGTTGTAAGCCTAAATACAGCAGCATTTTCTTAGCTATAGACTATATTAAATACCTATACAGCACAAACATGATTCACATAATATTTTTTATGAAATAATATCACGAAGTAGTGGTACAATTAAAAAGATTACGTTCCTTTATTCCAAATGGCCGTGCAAACTTCCTAAAGCACAAAGACATGAAATGAAACTGTGCAGCAGATAAACAGGAAGCCACGCCTTACTATGAATCAACAATAATTAGAAATACTATTATATATTCATTTTAATTACTATTAGGTAATAGCCATTTTGGATTTTACACGCACCCATGAGTTTCATTTTGGAATACGGCTTGGCAAGGGGAACGCAATGAAATCTTCACTTTAACATTAATGCAACAACAAGGCATTAACTTTAATATGTAACTAAATTCTATCTATCTATTTAATTATTCGTTTCGGTCGTTTTTCCTTTCATTGTCATCGTTTTTAAACTTTATTTAAAAACTAAATTTGACATAACCCATAGTCTTTTGTAGCATCATGTGTTATGGCAGAGCAGAGGGAATGGATTTATTGTGGACCAATTCTGTGGTAGAAGGTACTGTCACTATTAAAGCATATACAGTATGAAATTCAGGGTGTCTTTAACTTGTTTTCGTCCAAGAGATTGTTCCATGAAAACAAAAGAAACCAGAGATGGAGCGTGTTGGCGTGAATAACATCATGGATTTGATCAACTACGCAACCAAATCCCAGCCACGATATTATATGGCATAACACACTCCCGCTCATGTTCTGTCGCTTAATGACACACCATTACCTGATTTGTTTCAGACCAGTTCATGCCGGTTCTGACACGATGACCTAGACACATTTAAAGAAACTTATGCCGTCTAAAATAAAACGTTATTACCTGTTGTTATTAGTGTCATCCAACTTGCTCCTGCACATCACAATGGCTATTTTACACTTTGGGTTGCCTGCACCTAGAGAAAAAAAAAAGAAAAACAGGTTTATTTTAGATATTTATTTCTTTAAATATATGAAAACTATAAAAATTTGATATCCGGGATTTTTCCAATTTTGTATTTGGACCCTAGAGGGCACTCTACGTCAGTCCAACAATAAAAGCACGTAACATCATCTGTGCTCCTTGCGCTCCTTTTCAAGGGTGGGGTGTGCGCGCACACGCGTACGCGCGTCTCACTTTGCTTGTGAGGACCTTCTCTTCTTCTCTTGACATATCATCACTGTAGCTAATTAATGCTACACCTGCATATACATCTACTCCTAACCTTAACCTCAGCAACCTAAATGATTTGTCTCTCTCTGTTTTTCAAATAAAAGTTGCTGGTTTTGTTTTGTTTTTTTAATCAATTAAAGAAGCAGCTAAATTAAAGCTCCTATAATGATAAGGACATCCTCAAGGACTGTCCTCAAGTACAGCAAGACACAGAGACCAGCATGCCCTTGTGTTAAGGATTAATACCAGACATATGGAACTGGGGAAATGTGGTTCACTTAACTCAGGAATAAAAGTTAATTCTCTGCCCATTTCCTGTTCATCTCTTAAACCGATGATTGGGCAAGGTGTGCCTTTTACCAAATGTTCTTGGCTATGTGACTTGTAGTTTGTTGTAGGTAACCTATATGACTATTTTACCTAATTCCTGATTTAATTCTAATTACAGGGTTGTCATTACAGTTCCAAACACTGTGCTTCCACAGCCTCGAGGAACAAACTCAGTTCCAACACTACAATTTTCTAATAAAGCATCAAATAAGTGTAGTTACTGGCCACATATATAAACACAAATATTGCCACATAAACAAAATACACAAGAGAAGCACAGGAAAATTACATAACTGAGCTAACAGTTAGATAATGGATATACCCAACCATCTGGTTTCACTTTTGTGTCGACGTGAGCTTTAACAGCAGATTTACTACAGTGGAAGAATCCTAGTCCTTCCTGACTCACAAACCCCCGCCTGCACGTACAATTCAGGTTACAATAAGCGTTCAAGTTGAAAATAGAAAGTCGTTTTAATTCTAATATTTAACTTGATCATTTTCTTCCTGTTGACAGCTTTTATATGAATAATCCCAGTTGGCTGTAGGGTAATAAATCCCAGGGCGATGTGTGATGAGCTACAGATGCAAGCCTGGAGAGCAAGTAGCAGACATAGTTTTATGACTGGACTGAGTTTACAGTTCGGCTGATGTAGGAGAGAACAAACCAGACCCGACTCTAATACAGAATTAGCACATAAAGACTTCAGTGTTTATACTGAGCTAAAAAGAAAAATCTAGGGAGTGACTTTAGTGCCCTTCAAAATGGAGAATGTTTTTTTCAGCTGGTTTATGTTACCATGCGTTGTTTTTTTTTCTTAACAGATGGATGGAAAAAAGTTAGAAGCCTATCCAATGGCATACAAAAGCAGAGCTCAAAGTGAAGAAGGCAACTGAAATTGCCACACACAAGTGCAAATTGTCAGATTAGTATTCCCCCAAAGGTGCCACTGCATAAGAACTCTGATTCGTGTACCATCTCAAGCTAAAAACGATGCTTTAGTGGCAATGATTGTAAGAACTGAATTAAGTGCAAAACGATGCTTTAGTGGCAATGATTGTAAGAACTGAATTAAGTGCAACAAGCCTGTCATTACAAGTTAGAGCCAGATCCAGATTTACCATGTTTCTGAAAATGAGTTGCACAGTGAGTTATCAAGTATAATTTCTATGATTACAGCGTTGCAGAGATACGAACGGTAATCCGAATTGCAAAGTTCAGGGCACAGCAGTTTCCAACTGATTTAATCGAATTAAGTTATAAAATGCACTTTTATTTACAGTTAAAATACAGTTAAAACCATGTAACATTATATATATATAGTTTTTGATGTTGCTACATGTTACAGCAACATTTTTACTAATAAAGTTGCCATTTTGCAATTGCTTTTTAAATTTAGTTATATTCCTGTACCACACTGTTAAAAACCTAAAGAAGGTAAAGGAGAACAAACTCCATAAAAAAAAACGAAAACGGGAAAATATCTAATGGAATCTGGAAAAAAGGAACGACAACAACAGTTTCCAAATGTTCCTACTTTTATGAAGTCGTACCTCATTTAGAGCACATATAAAGAGCACTAAAGAAAACGCTTTTATTTCGCACTTTTCTTAAATTTAATACTATGCTGCTCACAAAAATTAGGGGACACTTCAAAATGAAATATCCCATAACGAAATACCCCCTACTCTTTGTGGGCAGTGTATGTTTTCGTGGCAAATTCTGAATTCGGTGTACTAACTTCTTACTTTTGTGAAAAAATAAATTGTTGCTATCCGAGCAGGATTTCACAACATTTTTAAGGTTTTCTTTTGTGCCCCATACATGCTTGATAAGGTTTAGGTCAGGTGACTGCGTGGGAGGTTCATTACAGTCAGCATTCCTTGACCTTGTTTGGTCTTCAAGTAGTGGCTGCAGAGCTTTGATGAAGGTGACAGCAGCACAAACAAAACAGCACAGAGCTCTAAACACAGCTCAGTCGCTCGCCTGTTCGTTTATGAGACTGCTGCTGAAGCATGTTCATGGTAAGGAAGTGTCTGATTTCAGTTCGAGTGCTTTTTAGTCAACTAAATAGTCAATCTCTGTATAGAGAATTATTAATGAGGGAGTAGGGATATATTTCAAATACATCCATGTCTTCGGTGTGGAAGCACTTCAGAATGCAATGAATGCTTGGCAAAAAATAAGCCGTGGAACAATTTGGAACAATTAATTTCATAAGACATTTAAAACAGCGTCACACCCCGCTGAATATGTGGAATTTGACAAGACCAACGGCAAAAAGATTAGAGGTAAAGCTAATGAGAGCACAGAGCCAGACACAGGCCAGCAGCGCCTGCTATATTTAAATAGCATCAAACACACAAAAACTAAAGCAAACAGTAACCATTTTTACCTGTTTTCTAAAAGATTAAACTCTTCTAAAACTTAAAAATGTTTCAGACTAAATGGCTTTTCTGCTCACTTTTGAACTTTATTGTATTGCCAATGTGATACGACGACGGAATCTGTGAGGCTTCACAAAGTGGAAATAAAGGACAGTTTTATATGCTACTACTTATGACTACAGATATGGTTTGAAAATGTGAACCAGAGGGACTCAAAGAGATACTCAAAGGTATCACAAGCCTCAACATGAATGTTTTTTTTCCAACTTGACCGGTCAGGCAAGAGACCAGAAAGCTCCTGACCCAAGCCAGATTTGAAAAGTTCTGAAGAAATGTTTGTATTTTAAACATAAATAAGTTTATGCATTAAAATTATTAGTATAAGTTCTGCCAATATACCTAATAACAATTTTTTTTTGCTCAAATTTCTCAAGCTGCAAACATTTTTCTCCGTTTTTGTGCTTCCTGAATGCCACTCTTTGATGCATCACATAAACAAATATATTACAAATATATTACTGGTTCGCAAATTTTTTTACTCCTTTAAATATACGAAGATATGAAAACTATGAAAATTTGATGTCCGGGATGTTCCCAATTTTGGATTTGGACCCTAGAGGGTTTGACTTTGGTTTGAGTGATTACACATCGTGCCATTAAAACATTTTATTTTTGGTGCTACAGTCTTGATGTCACATTTTATTTCCCTGGGCATTCGGCCAATTGCTATTGTTGAAACCTGTACAAGAGGACCTCTACACCTATAGTCCAGCAATTTCTTAAATCAATTAACCTAACACGCATGTCTTTGAACTATGGGAGGAAACCGGAGTACCTTTAGTAAACCCACATGGACACTTTGCAGAGTTCACAAGCTTATAAAGGTTGTGTGCGTGTTCAATATTTAGCATATGAGACACACTGTGTTTAAGCCTCTACACAACAGAGTTAAAGAAGAAAGTTCTAGAACTGATTAAATATTGTAGAGTGTGTGGAGACTCCTTTCTTTTTTGGAATAGAGTCTGGTTTTCCTGAGTCAAACTTTGTAACCGTTTGTTTTCTTAATTAACTCTTACATAACTAATCTTTCCAATGAAAACAAACATGTGGAGTCACTTTGTTGGCGTGACGCTAATGGCATGTTACGACTTGCTTGCTAAATGGAGCGGATGAGAAACAGTCAGCTGGACATTCCAAGAAAGAAAAGTAAGTGCATCACACTCAAAAACAAACACTCGATTCCTCAAAAACTAAATAAAAACGGTGCATCCTTGAACCTTCATAGCCATTCTAAAATGTGAACTGTTTATGGGCCATTATTATAAAACACCTTTTCATTTAAATACTGGATTGTATTTTATCCATTGAATATGTTGTACACACAAAAACTACGTCACTTGTGGCCAGAGCGTGCTCGCGCTCTCTCTCTCTCATATACATGTGTGTGTATGAAATTCCTTTTACTATTCACATTTCCTATGAACAAACTACAAATACAGCCTATAAAGTTTAAAGGCAAGCGCCGAGTTTAAAGGTGATGACCTAGAGGCAAGTGCAAAAACTCAAAAACCGTCTTATAAAAATTCTGGCAACCTTAAGGCAAACATGCAAATATGTAGTTAGTGTCGCTTTGATATTAACGCAATGATTAGAAGCTCATTGTGCGTTTCATAAATTCCGGCGTTTTAATATCTTGACGTCACCAAGCTTGCCTTAGACCACATGACTGTTTATCTTTCAATACTGAACCAATAAAAAGTGAACTGTAGCTCAGTTAGACTACCTTTAACACAAACAATATTTCCTAATCCTGTACTCACAGGCTTACACTACAAAAAAAAAAAAAAAAAAACAATTCTTCCTTTGCCACATTTTCCTTTTTTGGTTCACATATTCACATACAGTAAACCACCTGATTACCATTTACATGTATTTTTAATACCACAAATAACCAAATAACAAGGTATGCAGGGAAATATGTGCATTATAAATATACAATTATAGAAAATAAGACTGTTAATTGTTCTGCTGTTTATTTTCTGTGGATTATGTACCCAGAGTGTACGAAACGATTATTTATTCTTTCATGAATATCATACTGTTTGTTTTACGTGGATTATTATACATCTTATTTTCTATGGATTATAATACTTCTTATTTTCTGTAGGTTGCGCATCCATACATGTATTTTTTTTTTCTTTTCATTTGCGAATTATTTACCATTACATTAATATTATATTGTTTATTTGTTGTGAATTATTTATCCCTACATGAATCTAATAATGGGTATTTTCTGTGGATTATATAATAATATAATGCCAATTTGAAATGGGACGGGGTACACACCTGTGTCTATTTAGTAGTGCTGTCTGGTGTTGCGAGAAACATTTCGGAAGTGCAGCCTGGTTGCATTATATAATAACACACAAATAAGTTTTATTTCGTGTAAATTGCTTAGCCATACATGAATACGATATTGTTCGTTTGTTGTAAATTATTTACCCTCGCATGAATATTACAATGTTTATTCTCCGTCCATTACTTACCCAGAATGTATATTTAAAATGATTTATTTTCGGTGGATTGTTTACTTTAGTATATATTTACACACACTTGTACATTATATTGTTTATATTTTGTTGATTAACCAGCCAGGTCAACATGCGTTGCATGGTTTAGTTACTGTGGTCCTAAATTCTTAACTATGGATATAAAATTAACAGATGTGGGTGTGGCATGTTGCAAGGCAACAACGCAAATACAAAAACCTAAAATGATTTCAGGTACCCTGTGACTCATCCCATCAGGCATATGAGAAGACGGTTTTCAATCACTTATAGTTTTTAGTCCTGCAGACTGTTTGGTTTAAGAAAATGTATACGAGTAATGCATGTAAGTTATTATACTGCATTATCGTCTGTATTGCATGCAAATAATGCATCATAAACACACTGCAAAGTGGAATAAACAGGGAAAAAAAAGAAGGAGGCTCTAAAATCTGGTGTGCGAGGTGGAGAATCTACTCACTCCTCCCACACAAACACTGATTTCAATCGTCACTACAGACTACTCTATTCAGCTATCCATTCCACAGTGCTCCTACAGCAGCCATCTCTCTCACTCCAGGACTCAATGGGTCCATGATCGAGGACAAGCACACACAAGGTAAGACTCCCCTCGTCCTTCTCCTGTATCAGGATCGGTCCTCTCATGGGGTTGTCATGTTTTCCTCTGTTAGTTTAGAGGAAGCAAATCGCTGTTGAAGTGTAATCAATCTGCCACATTTAACTTTTTAGAGTCTAATCAAAGTCCTAACTACTGAGGAAACAAATGCTTTTATTACACCTGAAGCTAAAGTTCAAAACCTGGTGTGAGCGAAAACAGGCAAGGCAAACTGGAATAGCTTTTGCAGGATGACGTTAAACGGATTTTAAATAACGAGCAAAATAGCTGGTCACCTAATCTGTGGTTTGAATTTTCTATTTGCACAATGCTGGGTTTAAATGATGGACTAATATCTTAAACATTACTTTGGGTTGGTGCCAAATCATGCGTTTCTTAGAGTGTGAATACTTCATCATTCGGGTTCACTTGATGTTCAAATTGGAGAAATCGATAAAGGAGGGTCTTTTAAATGACAGGTCACACAGAATGAAAACGTGGACTGGGAACCGTTAAACGAGCAGTTTTCTGTGACCAGAGCACAAGAAGAGGCTTCTGGAATAATCAGTTCATAGCAAAAAGATTTCACTTAATGGCAAAGCAGGTCAATTTCTGATGAGAAATAGTTTTTTTGAAATACTTGTCACATTTACAATTCAAGAATCATCTGGAGTTTTTTTTTGTTTGTTTGTTTGTTTGTTTGTTTTTTAAACAGATTTTAGCCGTGATATTCCTATACTTGAGTCAGTGATGAACTCAAACACACAATGTTTATGTACACCAGGGTGTGAAACAGACCAGAGGTAAACACAGACCAAAACACCACTCCAAATAAATCTGCACACATTACTTGTTGCAAGTGATTTCTTCATTTCTTCAAACAAGCTAGAAGTACTGTACAAACACACACACACACACACACACACACGCGTCATTTTCCAGTTACCAAATACCTGATGCATAACGGCGCCGATTTCACACCACAAACCTGCCTTCATCTACAAAAGCACTGTACAGATACGTTGCCATTAAATTCTAAATTGCATGTGGTGCTCAAATACTTCTTCAATTCGACAACCAATAAAACCCATTGTGATTATGAATCTAAAGAATAAAGTGAAGACCAAGGTAAAGGTAAACGCTGTTAGAACCTTTGGTGAATTATTTTGCATCCTTCAAGCATTCATACTTCAAAAAGCAACACTACACTCTATTAAAATTCATTAACGTTAATTAAAACTAATAATGTCTAGAAGCAGTGAATGATCAAACTATTATCAAACGAGTATTATTGGTAAATTGCCTTTACTCAGCATGGTCAAAATCTTGAATTTCAGAAAACAAAAAGTGGTTTTAAAAAGCAGCAGAAACATTTGATGTCGTTCCCACCCTTATTGCTTCTTTTAAAAAAAGTCTGCATTCTGTATTGTGAACAATAAAAGTTGTCTGGTTGTGTCACCTGATATTTTTAGGGTAGTGAAACTGATTCTGTATATAACCTATGTATTCAATTAAAGATTATATTCTAATTATTTTATTTTAACAACATTTAGCAAAACAACTTTATCCAGAATGCAGATGACAAGTAAAGAAATTTCAACAAATGGGTCATTAAACAATGCTATTAAAACAGCATTTTAAATCTATAAATCATACAATAATATAACAAATACGTGTCTTTTTTGGGCATGTTATCACCATTCTATAACCCCTTGCACTCTGTGCTTTGGTGGTTGGTCACAGCGGCAAAGTTTAAACTCATTCCTAACAATATAGCAGAGCTGACAGAATACAATATAATATTTTGTACAAAACAGCCAGGAATAGTTTAGAGCTTCCGTTAGATGGTCATAAATTTTAAATAGATTTATGGACCAAACTCTTTGTACTTCAGAGGCCTGACATTGCACACACATGCTTCCTATTTTATCCCTGTACCAAAGCAACGATCTTTCCAATTTATCCTTCGAATTATGTACATAACTTCATCGAGCAAAAATGTATCTACAGCACCTCAGTGATCAGAAAGATCAGAACTCATTAAAGCATTAAAACATCACATCAGTATCAGAGGCTATTAAAGAGAGAAGCAAGGTTATAAAGACATCAATCAAACACTGGGGGAAACGTAGAGTGTGTAATTACCCTGCGGAACCTGTATGAGTTTCGGAATGCGGGAGGAAACCAGAGTACCCCGAGTAAACCCCTACAGATACAGGAAATGCAAGTACAGGCCACACAGGCAGGCTCCAAGGTTAGGATCAAACCTGTGATTTCTGGAGCACTAACTGTTTCCACCTCAGTTAAATTTGAGGGGGAAAAAAAATCATGAAATTATACGTCATGGTCCTGAATCAGTGCTGGGACACATCTGAACATACTACGCTATACTACTGCAAACAGATGTGCTCATTACTCAGGACTCGCAAGTTGACAACACGCACACGCAAATTCCCTAATTCCAAAAGCTGTTAAGCTACGGTTTGTTCAACATAACAGTATTTCCCTTCCGAGATAAATCCAAGTGATTCTTAAAAATTAGAAACAGCTGTAAACGGATTTTATAACAACAAGTTAAAGTTAATTAGGCAGAGTTTATTAATGGATCGCATATTTTTCCCCCCAAATCACAGCTCACTTTAATTCGCATGAAAGTGTACTTCTGATGCTAATACTCGCATGTGCCTGAGTGTTATTGGATGGAGAAGCTGTGGTTTTCTGTGGCTCTTTGGTACAATTTTGACCATCCAAAATCAATTACGGGGAAACATGGGGAGACCCTTTCCAATTAAAAGTATTAAGAACATATTTATCCCAGGGAGACAGGACCAGCATGACTCTATTCTGGTTCTATTTATTGTGTTCACAAGCATACATTTTCAGGAATAACTGTTAGAAATGTTATATTAAAATATTTACTACATTTGTTCAGAAAATTTGAGTGCTAAATAGCTTTGTTTATTGTTCTTTAAAATTTCAAACATGCCCAAACAACAGAGCAATTTTAAGTAGGAAATGTTATTTGTAGAAGTTATCTTTGCCTTGTTGGTGTATGAGATTCACCCACTTTTGACTGGAAAATGTTTCTAGTTGTTTCTGAAATCTAACTACATTTCGGTGACTGCAACAACCATTCCAAACCGGCCATCCTTTAAGTACTTTAAGGTTTGCTAAGAATCATCAAGTCTTTGTGTTCCGTTTATTTAGAGACACACTGGGATCACTGATATACAATGGAATCCATACTTGGTCCCAGAAGGCAGTTCAAAGTCTGATTCGTTTGAACTCTGAATCTGAATTTCCCATAAGAATTAATGAAAAACTGATTAATCCAATCCTGATCCGCATGAAAAAAAAAGCAATGGAACGTAGTTTCATAAAGTCTTATAAGTAATATAATATACATATACATAATACGATATTGTTGTGATTGGCATGGCAAAGAAAATTCAAACTAACCATTTGATAGAGGCGTTCGAATTCAGAGGCTCCACTGTATCTTTTTAAGCCCATTTGAACAACATTTCTAGCAAAACTAAAAAAGTACAGGCAGTGTCTTGTGTTTTAAAGGAAGAATGCATTAGACAGTAGCTGACATGCTGTTTGTTTAAAATGGACTGGGAGATGGCAATGGTATTTAAAATGCGAGACTAAACTAATACAAGAAATATCAAGTTCCAGTTTGCATGATGGCTAAAGAAAGCCAAGGATAAACACAAGTACAGTCTAGAAAAATCGTGTGGCCTAGCTTTAAGTGGAGCAGCCATAATGACTGGAAACATATCGAGTCGAGGTCAACGGATGAAATGATACTAACAAGGCTGAATTTATTTTCCAGGTAGAGAGACTGTCTGAGGTATTCAAATAAACTCACCGAAACTGCCCTTTCGTTCAGACCAGCATGGGCTTCCATTCTGACTATGACTATGATGATCACTCCCCTGACTACACCCACTACAACGGCTCAAATCACAGCACCGATGATCTGGAGGACTACCAAGACTACCACACAGTTTGCGACAAAGCCGAAGTTCGGTCCTTTGCTGGAGTCTTTCTCCCAGTGGTTTACACTCTAGTACTCATAGTAGGTCTGGCTGGAAACTCCATGGTGGTTGTAGTCTACTTATCCCAAAAGCGCTTGCGGACCTTGACGGACATCTTCATCCTTAATCTTGCCTTTGCAGACCTCCTCCTCCTCTTCACTCTGCCCTTTTGGGCAGCGGATGCCGTGAATGGCTGGGAGATTGGAGTAGCTGCCTGCAAGATCACCTCAGCCTTGTACACAACCAACTTCAGCTGTAGTATGTTACTGCTGGCCTGTATTAGCGTGGACCGTTACATGGCACTCACTCATGGCTCCACCTATTTCAGCTGGCCAGCTACAGTTAAACTACGTAGCAAGAGGATGCTACTGTGTCTGTTAGTCTGGACCGCAGCTTTTATGTTCGGCTTGCCAGATGTCTTGCTCTCCACAGTCAAGCACCACTCGGGCGGCCGCAAATCCTGCAGGGCTGTATACCCTGCAAACATGGCCCAGGCAGGTAAAGCTAGCCTCGAGATTCTGGAGGTGTTACTGAGTTTTTTGCTGCCTATCCTCATCATGATATTCTGCTATTGTCACGTGGGGAAAGCCCTAAGCCAGGCAGCGACCGCAGGAGTGAGAGGAGGAAGGAGGTGGAAGAACTTCAGAGTTCTGTTAGCAGTAGTGGGGGTGTTCTTATTAACACAGCTGCCATATAATATTGTGAAATTCACCCGAGCCCTGGACATCATATATACTCTGGTAATTGACTGTGAGGTCAGCAAAGGTCTAGACCGGGCAATTCAAATCACAGAGAGCCTGGCGCTCACACACTGCTGCCTCAACCCTGTGCTCTACGTCTTTATCGGATCGTCCTTCAAAGCGCACATGCTCAAGATTGTCAAGCGCTGCGGACAGACGGGGAGGCACTACCGCCAAGAAAACAGGCAGCCAGTGGAAATTGCACTCAGGCCAAAGACACACGTGAGCAACGGAGCACATTCAGAGTCAGATAATGAAGAGACCAGTACCTTCACCATTTAACCCATAGACTTCATGACCAAGAACTGCACTCAGTGGAAAACTACAGACCAGGGCTTCTCAGTTAACCTCATATCTTACTGTATGCGTAAAATGTAACCATACGTAATACCGAACAATTTCCTGTGTTTATTTGCGATGACAGGTCAGGTGTTTTTAGGTTTTGGTTTAATATGTATAATGCAGGCATTCTGCAGATATGTTATTATATACTAAACTATAATATTTTGATAATGAAAATGTGTTTTTGTCGTCAGTCTGCGAGCTAATATTATGCTACTGATTGCAAAAACGGTCAAAAGCATGCATTAAGTTTACAAATTAGTTGGGGTCCAGTGGGTTGGGGGGGTGATTCTACTGATCTAGCAATAGGAGAATAGGAGAAAATACAAACACCAGCCTGGTAGTCTAGACAGCAGACACTAGAGTCAGCTGTCCAAAACAGGCTTAAACCTGCCGAGCAAATCTTAGGGGAAGCGTTCCGAGAAAGGTGCCTTATGACAAGAAAAGCAACAGATGGAAATCCACTCAACAATTATACCACAAAAAAATACATTGCCAGTGCAGGTGGTTGAGAGAGATGGGTTTAAACGACCATGGAATACTTTGAATGCAAGACGTACAGTGCCAAATAATTATTGTTAATTATTGTTAGCAATAAAATCCCAGAAAAAAGAGATTATATTTTTTTTGTTAATAACACACCCCTACTGTGACTGCAATAGTATGGGTGAAACTGGCCAGTAAAGTCTCGTTTTTTGGTTTTTTTTTTTGTAATCACATCAACATTCAACGTAGCAGACATCTGAATCCACTGGATTAAAAAAAACAAAAAAAAACGAAAGAACATGGGTTAAATCCAGAGGAGGGAAAAAAAATTAACAAAATACACCCTGAAACTCTCAAATAAACAAATGAAACACTTTTTTTTGCGAAATATATATATGAACATCTAAATAAAACGAGTTGATTTTCCTAGGTGATATTTAATTATTTAGGAAATCAGCTACACGCTCATCCTACATGCACATCATGTAAATCATCCAGGTCTTAGATCCATGCTAACTACATTAAATCCGCCTTTTATTTCCTGCTCGTGAACACATCGCATGCCAGTTCGAGTTCAGTGAGCACATGATGCTATAAAACCACAAACAGTCTTTTTCTGCCGCGTTTGGATTTCATGTTTGTCCTGCTAGACTTCCTGATGACTCAGGCCCAATATGACTAATCCAGAAAAAGCCATTTAATTTAATGTCACCATATTCAGCCCTTTCACCACAGGGAGACCGTTGACGTCTTACGATTTGCTTGTAGTCAACGATTACGGTACAGCGAGTCTGTCTTCTTCTACCAGTAAAGCACGAATTGAATAGTCAATTATTAAATTCAAAGTGGGCCAAATAAACATTTAAAAAATTATTAGAATGTCCAAAATACACTCTTATGCAAATGTTTGGGTTACTTTTGTTTGTTTTCGACCTGTCCAGAACATGGAATTTGCCCCTGTGGTCCAGAACTCTTGCATAAGATTGCAACATTCAACAGTTTATACTGATTTTGTATAATCTATGCACAAAAACTTTGGAAAGTAACATCATAATAATATCAAAGCAGAACTTCCTAACGTCCACCGCTTTCACCTGAAGTGTCTTACCAGTGATTTCGTTCTAATGGAAATGAATCCTGGTTTCCCGCGTTCTATGTTCACTGATTAGAAGAACAAATGTGGCAAAGTCCCTCACAGGCTAGTGAGTCAGACTGGCTTCTAAAATGCACCGAATTAAAACAGACCACAGCTCATTTGTAACCGAGTACTGGCATGTGCGTTTTGTTTTTTTCCGATACAACAGAGACTTCCATGATTTATAGAAACAGGAGGATGTTTACCTAACAACCAACATTAGAATTCTAGTGACAAAACAGAAGGACTGCTTAAGCCCCGAAAAAGAGGAAGTTGAAAATATGCATGATATGAAAATAGTAAATGTCATGGCATGATAAACTGTAACTCTTCACAAAAATGGGGGATATTTTTTTGAAATTTTAGAAGTTTAGAATAAAGATATGACAAAAAGTGTGTAAAACTCACTTGCGTATCTCAATATGAGAACTACTAGACTATCAAAAACTAATTTCAACTACGAGTTTCTGGGGCATCAACTATGATTTCCATGTAAGAGCATTATCCCTGAATCACACTTCACGCAAAAGTTTCCCACAAGAAAGTCTCTTTGTTTGTGAGTCGCTTTGATTCAAACAGCAGATGATGAAAGAAGAAAAGAAGTCAGAATGAAACCGGTGTTCCCAGGAAATACAAGACAACTATAGCCTTTCTTTGCTAGACCGGCTGCAGCAGTACATGAGCTATTCGGTGAATAACAGGGAGCCTAATGAGGGTTAGCTCACAAGAACGTCATGACAGACAGAGACATAAGAAACCCATTTCTATAACTTAAGGCCTAGTATTAGAGCCAAAATTGTCTTATCTTAACCTGGACCTTTACTAGCATGTGCTGCTATTTTTCCCCCCAACAGAGTCAAATATAAAGCTATTTAGTCAACGATGTGTTTAATGCTACCCCGTTATGGCTGTCAGTTTTTTGAGATAAGGTCCAGGTTAGGGAATGCTGTTAGTTGCTAACTAACCAGAGAACTGAGGGGGGCAATGCTATTGTGTAACAGGACAGCTTTCAGGCTCAAATTTGATAAGATGTCAGTACAGAAATAGAGGTTATAAATCTGCATTCATGTTTAGAAAAAAAACAACAACATCATAACGGAAAAAAACAGAAAAAATAACGTTGTATCTATTTTCACTAGGTTCCTGAGATATTACTCACCATATCTAACCTATCAAATAATAAAACTCAGCCCAGAACAGAGAGTAGCCCGATTTATTCACCATTTTTTTCCCTAAACATTAATCCGTATTAATCCTGCTCTGGGTCACGAGGGACAGGAATCTACACTACAATTCACGGAATGCCAGCTTATTGCAGAACCCAACAGATCCAACCCAGCAGAGGTCACTTTTGCAGTGCCAGAAAATTATGTACTCTATGTAAATAAATGAAGAACTATTTAAATAAAAGAAATATTATCTATCTATCTATCTATCTATCTATATCTATATATAGTCTATATACCTAGACTACTAGTCTGTGTTTCTATTTTTGCACACAGAGTATATCCAAGTGTAAATTTCTTTAAATAACTATGCTTGTAATGCACCTAAGATGGACTGACTGGTTATTCAGAGACTAGTCATAAAGATAATAGTTAAATTAGTGGCTGAGAGCTTCTTACGTGAACAATTAGAATATTTAAACACTGACTATTTGCTACTAGTCTGTCATAACAACCTCTGTTGTTTCCCCAAATATTCTACTTAATAAATAATAACACCAAAAAATGTGTGTTTTCCTTAGAAATATAAGATTAGGACCTCCAGTGTTATTAGTTTCCGCAACACGTTGGAATTTGGAGGAACGTTCAAATAAGCCCATTGATAATTTAATCACATTAAATCGTATAAAATATACACAGCTATCATAGGACGCTGACACATTCCGTTAGTTCAACTAAGATTTTTTTTTTGCATCTAATCTTTCTTCGTACTCCGCATCTGTTGCCTCTCGTCTCGGCGTCCAGCATTATTTGGGCAGCATGATGCGTTCCAGTTACACTTGAATGACATGTAGAAACCTTTCGACATCCTCCTCACAAACTGTACCAACATCAGCAGAAATGAAGTCCAGTCATGAAGGCAGAAAATGAGATTTCAATGACAAATATGCTTTAAATATGTGAAGCAGCTCGGCGTAGTTCAGTGCTCTGTAGCTACCAGGAACATGCCTTAAATGCTTTTTCCTCTGGCTCCACTAGCAGATCTTCAAACTCCCGGTCAGTTACGACCTGTCTGATATAGACAAACAAAAATGCCTTCCTTAATCTTGGTAGAAGCCATTCTTGGAAACACCTGCCTCAAACAGGGAAATCCGTCACAAATTTTGCTTACTGTCTTCATAAAACTATTTCAGTAATCTGAGCTTTGTATATGAAGAGAAAAAAAATATCCTCGCTGTTTCGACAAGCGGTTTATGTGCCCCACCCTGAAACAAAATGCTTACAGAACAGTCAGTTCTGTCTAAAGTAATGTGACTCTTTAGAAAGGCAATCCCATACACAAAGACAACAAAAGTGCATTTCACTGCACAGCCGGTAGGAACTGACGGGCAACACGGCCAGTGTGTAACAGGAATGCTTAATAGCTTAAATTTGATAATTCTAAGAGTCATAAACATGTCTCTGCAAAGACAGAGGTTGTTAATCAGCATCACAAAGTATGTCAAATGTCACAAAGATCAAACCAAAAATTCTCTCTACATGGTGACGGTAAACCCCATTTTAATCTTGAACCAAGTAGTATTGCTTTGACTTTTAATAAATCTTTTTCAGGCAGTTTGATTACGCCTGTGTTATCCGACAAGAATAACCAGGAATTTAAAGGTTCAACAAATGGCTCATGTGTCATAACCACTTCATCTCCCTCATCCAAGCTCCATGTCTCCATGTCTCTATAGTGGCTTTGTTACTGGAAGACTGTAATCGTGCCGCGGTGGTCCCATGGCTAAAGGCAGACTGGTTTATCCGATATACAGTGTTTCCTCGTTTATTGGGGTGGGGGGGGTTGGGGGTGGTTGTTTACCTTCCAGGACTAATCATGATAAACGAAAATCCGCAAAGTAGAGACGCTATGTTTACTGAAGTATTTAGAAACTATTTTAGCCGTAGAACTTGCAGAACGTTCGGGTTTCATCGTAGGGTTTGAATGAATTCGGTCTATAATGAAACTTTCACAATCAGCGAACACGACAGCGCAGATAAAAACTCGTCACGTCGCCGAGTAGCGACTCAGGCGGCCAACGCTCTGGTCTTACTTCTCGTTTTTGGTGAGTATTCATCCGCCGAGTAAATACGTTACTGTAGTGTAAATCGTCCTGTTTGAGGACTTATAACATTCCTTTATTGTTAGAATTAATATTCTTAATATGTTTGTATACATTTTGTGATTTTTCAAAGGTAAAAGTTCCGAAAAAACCTGCGCAAATCCGGGGTATTTTTTTTTCCATTCATATTTTTTGGAAAACCCGCGATGCACCGAGTCCGCGAAAGATGAACCGGGAAGTGGCGAGGGAACGCTGTAGTGCACACTGTACTGCTAAATATCTTGTCACACACCAATATGATATAGTTTACAGTTCACAAGCCCACAGTTTTTGTTATAGGTCTTTCTCTCACCTCAGTCGTCTCGGGACAACATGACATCCAGCACAGTGTGAATTGAATTATAAGCAGTGTGACTGCACTGCATATCAGTACAGGCTACTGCATAATGTATGAATGATCTGATTTGTATAAACTATATAAATCACCTCCTTTATAATGCCAGCTGGCACATGAATTAATAATGTAACGTGTTGGTTTTATTCGATCTGTAAGACTTAAATGTTGCATCTCGATCATGGTAGAATCTATAAAGTCTGCTCATTTAACTTGATTAACTCATCAAACCTATCCAGTAACAGGTCATGACATTAAGGTTTAGAAGCAGCCAAACATAACAATGGCTGGGGACAGTAGCATTATTTTAACATTGTTCTTATTACCAGTTTTATGATGTCTTTATATGTATGGATGTAATGTTGATATTTGTACGTGATTACAATATTAGAGATTTTTTATTGTCGTTTATTGGGGAAAACTGTAAAATCGAAAGGACGCTCCAATACCCTGCTGGGCTTCTTTTAGACTGCATACATGATAATATAGGTTTGCACATGGCAGCACAGAGGTTCTTTATGGTATCCTGTAGCACATTGGCCCACAGATGTTTAGATGGGCCAGAAGATCGCACACGGTTACGGGATGTCCTGCAAATACCACTGAGCTGTTAGTGTCCTGAACCCAAACAGTACCTCAAGCCTATGCTAGCGGTGGCTATTCCCTAACGTTGTAAGGATGAGCAAGACTCAAAAAGGGACCCATTCACCTTGGGTTACTAAGATGTTAATTGTAAGATGTAAGTTGGCAGTACTAGTAAAACTAAGTGAATAATAACAGATAAATAAAATATTGAACCGAATAGCTGATCGCGTAGCTGATATGTATATAGTGTAGCCATTTATTTTATCAGAGTCACTTTAGGATCCCGAGTCATCAGCGGAAAAGTCCATGGAGGCACATCGTCCCCTGACAACCGAAGAATGGAGAGAGTTACTGCCCTCTGGTGATGCTGAAGTGGAGGTGCATCTTAGTGTGTGGGACTGGAACTGGTACTGGAACATAAACTCAGAGTTAAAAGATATGTTGTTATAATGTATCACCGATGCCTTGTGCAGCATTAGCTATAGCAGCATAGCTAGAAAGAGAAGACCCAGAAGGTAACAAAGCCAAGAGAGATCATGTGAGACATCAGCAACCCACCTGCACAGCAACCAACAAACCAGAGTGATCACACTAAGAAGGCAAGAAGACAGCGACCCAAAATCCTAGATCGCCATAAAATTCTTTGACTCACTCTGAACCCCCTAGCTCTGCCCTTAGTCTAAGCCAAGGTTGCACAAGTCAAGATCAGGAGATCTGGCCTAGCCAGTAGATCCACAGATACTCATGGCCAAAAGTCGCACCAAGCATGGGCAACAAAAGGTGCAGGACCGTCCATCCTCTGCTCCTCCACACCAGCTTAACAACGTACGTTCTACCATGATGCAGTGGAACAGAGCAGCATTATTTTTGGAGAATCGTATTAAACACTGGCAATATGATGCTAGACTATTCTCTGGCCACAACTACAACAACAAACTCATATTTATATAGCATCTTTCCCGAGCCCAAAGTGCTTAACGAACACTTAACTGCATTGATCTTTGTTAGGTCTGTGTTTACCCCTTTACTAACTATATGCCACGAAAAAAAACCTCACCTGACACTACACTTCTTGGGGTTTAGCTTTAACAGATGGCAGCACAGATGGCGGCAAACACCTTGTCCTAAAGGGACTCGTTGAACTCAAATCTAATCAAAATAGGCAATACTATGATATATGGCAATTTCGGTAATTGCTCTTTCCATTAGCTGTTGTAACCTGGCCAGTGCAAAGCCTGAATGGCTTAATCATAAACTGCCACTGTCCATCGCAATCATGAACGCTGTTTTCTAACAGACGATTGCAACTGGCTACTTGGGCTAAACCAACACACCCCCCAGCAACCTGGTCCAGCATTAATGCATGGTAAAGAATACAAGTTTGGTTTAGAAACTAAACTGAAATAGCAACAATCTGCATAAAAGCGCCGACTTATTGACTTTTTCTTGACCAGCAGCTGCCACCTCTTAATTCTTTTAGCTGTGATATGCAGTTGGAGTAGGGCAGGCACCGTGGACAGAGGCAGACCAGTTTTATGCTGCACCAAGTCAATTCCCAAACTGTCTTTCTCATTTGCTGAACATTCTGCAAATGATTGTAAGGGTTCCCAAAATTTCCGATACTCAAATATCTAGAGTTCTAATATGTAAGGCTAGAGACCCTCACTACTTCCATGGAATGTTGCTTTAGTGGTATGAGCATCTGAAGCATCAAACAATGTTTTTGCTTTGCCCATGTCATTAAAGGTGCATCAGGAGATAGCTTGTGTGGTCAGAATGCATTTTGCACCACCCTCAGCAAAGTTATGGGGTAGGGGAACACCGAACTGAATGCATCCATTTTAAAATAGCCTGGTACTCTTGTAATACGGAAGTAAGGGAGACGATCTTTAGACAAGCGTGTAGTTATTTAAACTTTAACTATATGTGGTCAAGTTCGGGTTACATGAAGCACTTGCCCATGACATTTTCAAATATTGTTTATTAATTGTAGTGATATTTATTATGCATTATAGTTGTTGTTTGCGATGTTAATTATGATTTAATGTGTTATTTATTTAATCTTTTTTTTTTTTAAGTATTCTAAACATTGTGTCTAATGATGTCCAGAAATAAATTCGATCTAAAACCTGGCAGGCTTATGGCTAAGAACGGTTTCTATTTCATACTTTATTCATAAATGATTCATTCATTCATTATTTATCGTTTATTACATGCCTTGTTACACACAGATTAAACTATTATTATTAACGGTTAACTATTAACTTATTAAAGATTTTAACACTTCGATCACTGCAGGTGTTTTTTTAGGTGTTTATTTAGAAAGTAAACTTTCAAGTCCATACATACATGTAAATGGACAGGTTAATAAATAAGCTAAATGTGCAAAACTAGAGTGAATTGATCATACGGCGCTACATCAGGCACACTGCTGTTCCAATCGTAAAATGAATTTGTACTCACGAATCAAACTTGTAAAATCTGTATGAATGTATTAATGTATGTATTAAAGTTTGCATTCATGGTACTGGAAAACTCCAGACCTCCGCTGCATGCTAGGAGCCACTGAGGACATCGCTCACACGCAAAATATGCTTGAGCTCAGTCATATAAACTCAACCTTGGTACATAATGTTCTAAGCATTAGTAAATGTCATTTTCATTGGCTTGGTACTTCAGGAACACAGGTAGGACGTAGGAACACAACAAATAGTACAGACAAGCATGCAAAAAATGCTAAGAAAATAATTACATGCTAAGTAATAAACGTATTACTTTGCCCAGGTGACGGCCTCAACCTTCTGAAAACCATGTATGGTAATCAGTGTATTCTATATGAATATATCTTGGTTTTATTCAATTGAAAAAGCATCCTGTCAATGAATAACAAATGATGAAACAGCAGCCAAAGGTTTTGAGAATGGCACAAAGTTTGCTGCATCCTTTTCTTTTATGTTGGCAATTTGTATTCCCTTTCACGGAAATGACCTTATTACAAAAAATGACTACATTCCAGCCCTACAAAATGGCCTGCGAAACATTATTTCAGTGATGATCTCGTTAGCTCAGGAGAAAAGGTTAATGAGGACAAGACTGATATCACTCTGTCATGCTGATTAGAAGAGCAGACTGGTTGCTTTTAAAGGGTAGAGGTGCTTTTAAGTTTTCTTTCGTTAACCATGGTTACCCCCAAGGAAACGTGTGCAGTCGTTGTTGCATTGCATCAATAGGGTTTCACAGGCTGCTCGTAAGATAGCACCCCGACTGAAGCCCCTTTCAGACTGTTCGGGACATCTGGCCATGCCAAAAGTGAAGCGTCCTGAGAGCGTTCATGTGTTTCTTCTCATCCAGGGGAGTGACTTCACTCAAAAAGAACACTCCCATGAATAAGGACAACAGTGATAACCAAGTAGCTTGATGGACAAAACTTTGAAACATTGTATGCCAATCCTCATAAAGATTTTGCCCAGAAGTTGATCTCCATCGTGCCGAGACGAATTGCAGAATTCTTAGAAGAAGAAGGTTCATAACTGCGTGTATGTGTCAACAAAATAGTTGAAAAACATATGGAGTGCTTATGACTGTACTGTATTACACCATATAAACCAAAATATTCTGAAAAAAAATGAGCAAACTTTGTGAAAACCAAAATTTCTCGAAAAATTCTCAAAACTTTTGGCCGTGACCGTACATTTATAAAGTAGTGTGTTTAATCGAGTGCAGAGTGCAAACCCAGTGTTTAAAAAAAACTCCAGCACATTAAATCAATGTTAAATATTTCCAGCATGGTACAAACCCAGTTCCAGCGAAGTTGGGACACTGTGTAAGATATAAGTCAAAAACAGAATACGATCATTTGAAAATCCTTAAAAACTGATATTCAAAACAGGGCCAACAGAAGACTGGGAAAGTTGAGGAATGCTCAGAAAACACCAGTTTGGAACATTTCACAGGTGAATGTCATGACTGGGTATAAAGGGGGCATCCCCAAAAGGATTGGGAGGATTGGTTCACCAAGGAATTTTGAGGATTTTATCTTCTACAGTCCACAACATAAAACATTCAGAGAACCTGGAGAAATCTCTGGAAGTAAGTGGCTGAAAACCAGCATTGAATGCCTGTGACCTTCGATCCCCCAGGTGGCACTGGATCTGGGCTCAGGAACACATCAGTTTATCTGTCCATCTATAGGTGCAAGTTAAAACTTTACCATGCAAAGCAAAAGCCCAACAACACCCAGAAACGCTGCCAGTTTCTCAGGGCTCATCTGAGATGGACTGACGCAAAAGTGGAAAAGTGTCCTGTGGTCTGACGAGTCCACGTTTCAAATTGTTTTTGGTAATCCTGGCTGTCGTGTCCTCTGGGCCAAAGAACAAAAGTGACTGTCCGGATTGTTATCAGCGCAGAGTTCAAAAGCCAGCATCTCTGGTGCTATGAGGGTATGCTAGTGCCCATGGCATGGGTTATTTACACTTTTGTGTAGGTAACATTTAATGTTGAAAGATACATACAGGTTTTGGAGCAACATATCCTGCCGTCCAAGCAACTTCTCTTTCAGGGACGTCCCTTCTCATTTCAGCAAGACAAAGCCAAGCTGCATTTTGCACGTTTAACAGCAGCGTGGCTTTGTAGTAAGAGAGTTCGGGTACTGGACTGTCCTGCCTGAAATCCAGATCTGTCTCCCACTGAAAACGCGTTGTGCATTATGAAGCGCGTAATACGACAACGGAGACCCCGGACTGTTGAGCAACTGAAGTTTTACATCAAGCAAGAATGGAAAATAACGTTGTGGTCAATGAACACGCAATCTAAACAAACTCACTCTGTATACAACTAAGGTAAACATTCTGTTGATTTCCCTAAATGCCATTCCACGTTACATTATGTTTTAACTGGTTTATTATTCCTGGCTTAACCATGACAATTTTATATTGTTTGTTAAACTCAACAATGAATTGCATCGTCACATTATTAGTTATTTGCAGAATCAATTCAACGTAACCATTCTGCTGCTCAATATGTTTGGTGGACAAAAAGACTGCCATGCCATTTTAACAGCGAAATTGCAAACTGCATTATCTGTCAGCCTACCCTTAAACAGCCTAATGCGTTTTTAAAAAACGAACTTTAGAGCAATGCTCTAATTAATTAATTACTGCTGACAGATAAACGGAGACAAGCTTTCCCAGTGTCTGTTTGCAGGCCAAATCACTTGAGGATAAAACCCCTCCTCCCATTTTTTTTTAAATCCCAACCCCTCTTTTGCCTGGAAGAAACTTGCTGTTCTATTCCATGCTCTGTTCTGCGTTTACTCTGCAGGCCAGAAAATATCAATGCAGGACTTGAACAAATAAGTGCTTAAAATGGTGAGCTACTAAATCAATGCTGTTATGATACAAGTATATTGCCCAGCATAAACTGACCTTTCAATCTTGCCTGTGGATTCCAAGGAGAGAGGTTTGTGATAGATGATCTGAAGCAAACATTTACATCACCTCGCGTCCAAATCTGTGACACTTGCCATAAAAAATAAACCAGTATGAATGAACCGAATGTGTAGAGCAAGAGCAGGACAAAATGCTTTTTACAAAAGACAGTATTAATCAGTTTAACACCAACATATGCATTCGTTATTGGACATTAATGTTCGCCCAAATGTTTTAAACAAAGAATGAGCCACCTTGCACGTTTAAGGTGGCAGTAACTAATCCCAAGGGGATGGCATTGACCAAGGATGATATTGCTATAGAAAATTTCCTGTAGTGCGCAAAGAGATTCATAGATTGTGAAGAGAATATTCTTGCCTGGAAGAAACACAGTTTCAACTTTCGGCCAAATTTCTGCCAATAATTTTGGTGTGGACTGAGATATTTACCACTGCTTTGATCCAGCTGCAAATTTAGCTACTTCCTTCGCATTACAGCATTCGGCATGACCAAATGCAATCACCTCCTGTATGCTAATCATTAACATCTGCTTTGCAGCCGCTGCCCATACTACATGCAAGGGGACTAACACAGTACAATACTAATAAAGTTATTGTATACTGTGCAGGTAATTGTATCACAATGTAAACATAACTGAGAAAATAAATCGCATTTGATACAAAAAGATTTGAATTTGCATGCCTTGAAATTCTAATACTATGTATGTTCTGTTAGCGTGCAGGGTAGCATGGTTTTGCAGTGGTTAGCACTGTCACGTCAGAGCTCAGAGATCCCCAGATTGATCCTAACCCTGGACTACTAGCCTGTGTGTACTCTGTCCTCCCATGGCCCATATTTAATTGCTAAGTCTTTCCTTTACTCCTGTCTCTCAAAACATGTGGCTGAATGCTAGCGCAAGCATCAACGATTTAGTCAAGAACAACATTCTGTATCTGTAGAGAGTAAACACTAAGTACCACAAGTACCTTGACATGACCCCACAATGTGGTGGCCACTTAGGGGGCCTGGACCCCTATAACCAAACGACTTTTAAGAAAACTGCCCATCATGGTGTCCGTAATGAGGAAAATAATCAATTCCTTTGATGAAATCAGGGAGGAAATGAGGAATTGTTTCCATCCACAACAATAGAGGAAAAGCATCTTCATCTAACAACCTTGTGTAACACTCTGCTGTGATGCTCCATCAATGAAGACAGGTCACGCTGTTAGGGTGCCCCCATACACCACGCCACATCGCACCCTGAATTTAGGGAACAAACCACGTTAGACGAATCAGCCAACTAAGAGTTTATGTCTGACCAGTACCTGTGGTTTTGTCGTCAGCATTCACAAAGAAGGGTTAACTCCCTGGGTCATAAACAATCAAATGTTGGAGCATCTAAATTTTGTAAGGGCGCTGTGGAGGGACAAAATTCCCTGAAATCAGGCATGGCTAACCCTACATTCCAGAGACAGACAATGAGTGTTGAATGAGGCCGGAGCAAAGTTTGTTTACATCCATAGCGGATTTGGTCATCCAGCTTTCTGTTTATTGCCGACAAGCTCAGTGGTGCCTTCAGCCTTCAACCAGGTACCGTACAGACAATAATGGCTGTGTTTGAAGAGAGGAAAGGCTGGGTGAGGGATTATCTCTGTGCCCCTGCGACATTGGTTATTGAAGTCTGCAAAGAGCTGGATTTCTCACTACAAGTCATTTCTTGATTCTGAGCTTGTGTGTGTGTGTGTGTGTGTGTGTGTGTGTGTGTGTGTGTGTGTGTGTGTGTGTTTAATCTATGTATGAATACGTATGCTTGTATTTCAAGCTGCTATTTTAGCTGATCTCTGCATTTCTCAGCTTCAAACCTGACACTTGGGTATAATAGTGAATTGATTCATCACCCATCGCCATCACCGCCTGCAGAAGCCTCCCATATAGCTGTCTTATTAAATCCTAATAGGACACACTCCCTCTTCTCTCCATCGGATTCTGCTGAGGGGGAAAAAAAATCTTAAGCTATTTTAGATGGATTTTTTAACCTGTGCAGGTTTTTGAAAACTTAGATTACTAATCAATGACTATCTCAGAAGGGTTTGCAGACACAGGTATTGTCAATAAGAGAAAACACAGCCTTCACTCTCAATTCAGCCTTGGTCAAATCAAGTCGGTTTTATAAAGCAGCTTTAGTTTACATTATTATCGACCTCTAAGACCAGTCCCAAATTGAGCAAGCCTTGGGCAACAGTGGAAAGGTAAAACTTAACGTTTGAAGAAAAAAAATCATAAGCAAGCATGGTTTTCTGGTGCGTTTAGCAGTTCATTAAGTCTTCGTCATTAATCGCTTGCTAAGGACATGTTTATGTGGACTCCAGTTTTTACAACATTATCCCTTTTATTTCTTTTAGCTCCATTATTCGTATTTCCATTTTCTGTATTTTTTGAATTTGCTTTTATAACCCAGCATCTGAGGATGCAGTGGCATTTCAATCTTTCAGATGTCTTTTATAATAATCGTAGACCTTTAAATAAAAACACAAAACTCTGATCGTTTTAAATGGCATCCAAATTTATGTCCCTATTTTATACCCACTGCACAACATAACGGAGGGTGGACGAACACGTTCTAGAAGTATTCCTGAGATAGTTTCCATGGACCATATATGGATTCGTGTAGGAGGTAAGGAACTGGAACAGGAGGCTTGTTCACCTGAAAACTTTTTGAAGAAGATCGTGATTTAGAAATATGAAAGGTTTTATTGTTTTCATTATATGGATGCATGGTTTTATTGATCTATGTTTGTAATTTTTTAAGCACGTCACTGGTTTCTTGGCAGTGCATCGTTCTCAGCTAACCCAAGCAGGAAGAGAGTTGCTGCCCTCTAGCGTGACGCTGGCCTAGCGGGGCAGGTGCTGATGACGGAAACAACTAAATTGGAGCTGAAGTGGAGGTACATCTTAGTGTGTGGAGCTGGAATTAGTACTGAAACACGAGCTCGGAGAGAAACCGTGAAAAGAGAAACTTCAGTTAGTTATGGATTAACGATGCTACTGTATCTATAGTATAGTATAGTACAGTACTCCGGCAGCATTAACTGTCAGCACAGATAGAAAGAGGAGAACCTGACCGTAACAAAGCCAAGAGGGATCACATGAGGCATCAGCAACTCACCTCCCCAGCAATCAACAAACCTGAGCGATCACACTAAGAAAGCAAGAAGACAACAACCCAGAATCCCAGATCACCACAAAACTCTTACTCTCTGACTATAAACCCCCAGCTCTGCCTTGGTGTGGGGCAAAGGAACATAAGTAGTTGTCAGATATTACATGTAAGAAACCAAATGGTTCTTAACATTCCTGCAGTGACGACAATAAATAATTTATTAATATCCATTCGTTCACTCGGAGCCTGGGATGCTGGGCCTGTGAGGTAACAGTGCAAACCATGCTTTGTTGTTCTAACGAAGACACAAAATTTCGCGTTAAGACGGTATCTGCATGATCTTGAGAGAAGAGACAAATTTTGTCCAATTTTGCCAAGCGGAATGCCCAGATTTTTCTAAACAATAAGGAAATCCGTAGTATTTTGAGAAGCGATTGCCTCACAGACTTTTGAATGCCCCTTTCCTCTAATAGAGCTTGTCAGACACCGGCGTCTTCCACAAGAGTGAGTATTGCTCGGCTATGGGACAGCCTTACAGTACAAGCTTCAGGCTGGGATTTTACAGATTGTGTTGTTTTTAAATCCCATTGATTTCACTCCTATGTTGTCGCACTATGTAGATGATGGAGGAACGTTTTTTTCTTATCACTGAGTACTCTGTATATGGCTAAAACGACTTTGAGTTCTTGACTTTGATGTTGTCACTGTATTGCCTAATCTTCCTCATAGTGATGTATGACTAAGGAAAATCGACCTCTCTGTCATCTCATTTATACACCAGTGAAACAAGAAGACCAGCAAGAATGGCTGAGTTGTTACACATTTATTAATTTAATAAAACTTCAATGGTTTCAATTATAAATAGACATTCTTCACTTAAAGTGCGAACAGTTCTAGACAAACTGTTTTGTTAAAAACAGAAGAAATGTGCCGAGTGACCGAAAGAACCTTGAGAACTTTGCATCAGATACGAAGAGTACCAAAGCTCCAGTTATGCATTATACATAGCAAGCTCAGCAAACCTAACCCACACCATCTGAGTGCCCTTCAGAAAAGATGATCATATCAAGCCCTCTCAGGTTCTATCCTGGGTTATTACCTCTTAAAAAACACTCAACTTACAGAGGAATTTCTGACGGTGGCCTGTTATATGTAACGACGTTAAGTGGTACTCCGTTTGCATTCAAGTGTGAACTCACAGACCAATTACCAGTTGGACTTCTAATTGCCCAAAGATTTTATCACAGACCCTTTTAGATTCCCGGGGGTTTCACCACAGTTCGTGTTGCGTTATTTTACTTCTCCAAGACGTGTGGTTCAGTTCCCTTCACACGCGCTGGCAGAATTCTCATCAATGATCGATCGGTTCTTTAACGCATACGTATCTGATAACTCTTCTGATAATTCTTGCCTCCACCTCCTCAATCCTGAATATTGACTTTGGATATTCATGC
Organism: Parotocinclus haroldoi; assembly: GCA_034779995.1. Classification (NCBI taxonomy): domain Eukaryota; kingdom Metazoa; phylum Chordata; class Actinopteri; order Siluriformes; family Loricariidae; genus Parotocinclus; species Parotocinclus haroldoi. The sequence continues at coordinate 28,381 of JAUZST010030147.1, read as the reverse complement.
AATGACCTGCCTCACTTACCCAGCCTGTTTATCATACAGACTGATGTTTACTTTACACATTGAAAGATCTTTAAAATTCTGCTGCTGCTGTGTGAGCTATGCAGATTATTATGCCTTCCTGTTGACCCATGTGCTGACCGTTGCCTGTCCATTGTCTCTGTTTGACTCTTCGATCTGCCCATGGTGGTGCCCAGTGCCTGCACACACACACACAGCAATAATTCTTATTGGATCTTTAGATTTGATGACGTATATTATATTGTCTTAAAAAGACCAATCCCAAATTGTGCAAGCCTAGGGCGACAGTGGCAAGGAAAAACTTCCTGGATATAGAAGGAACAAATCATGGGAGGACCAAGACTCAAAAAGGGACCCGTCCTTCTTGGGTGGTCAGGGCTTTTTTATTACAATATACACTGCTCACAAAAACCAACAAGAACTGCTGGACAATCTGATCTTGTCAGTGTGTTTTGACAGTCTTGGGTGACCATACACCCTCCTGAACAGTCAATGTGTAACCAGTTTGATATGCTTCTGCCACCCTCATGAATATGACACTTGCTACTCCATCACAGTAATTGAGTTTGCATCTTGAAACAACTGTCTTTTTATTTTTATTCGCTTTTTTAAAGATCTTGTTCAATGAAATGAAGTCAAACGATTCTTTTTTTCAATCGTTTAATATTCATTTCGAAATTCACCCCCCTTTTTTTTTTGAGCAGGATTATGCCGGTTATGGTAATTGAACGCTCAGCAAACATGAACTGTCTGGCAACCACATGAGGGTAAGCAACTCGTCATGTCATGTTTACATCTTGCTGTGGACCGTTTTGTGACCTGAATAACGTTTTAACAATCCAAGTCTGTGCTGGATGTGATTTGTAATTGCACTACCTCCCTCTAATCAATCATCAACCTGAGTACAATGAAAAGGAAGTCAGCAGTAGAATGCAATTTCATTCAACGGTAATTGGATTGCTGAAATATGACTCTAACAATGACTAATGTCATCTAAATCTGAGTCAGTCTCTACCACAGCTCCAATTCTGATCCTGTTATGAAACCGGTACCCACTGAGACATGTGGATTCTGTGAATACACCAATAGAGCGTCTGAATACTGGTATAAAACCTGTCTACCTACAGTCTTCAGTTTAGGCATGATAGAATATCAATAGTTAGCTTGGCTTAATTGTATTCCTTCTGCCCATTTTGCACCATTGTTCTTTGAAAATCATTACGCTGATAAATATCAATGTCGATAACCTAATTCTTAGATGCCTTTTCTCCAACCAATCGATGGACTTCTTATTATAATTCTTGTTATTAATTCACAAGCACTTGCAGATCTTTCTAACATCCAGGTCCAGCTTTGTTTAAGACGTCAGAGAAAATGGGGGAGAAAGAAAGAGAAAGTCAAGCAACCTCTTCCAAGCCATTTTATTAAAAGTACGATCGTGTAACCTGCAATCTTATTTCTGTGCCATATCTGCTTTCAGCCTATCTGACGTGTCTGTGGCCACAGCAATAATGAGGGAATTCATCATGTTCTCGTTCCACTGTCATTTTTGTATATTGTAGAATGAAAGGTATAAAAATCCACGATGGCAGAGCTCAGGGCACAATAGAGAATGGGGTTTAAACTTGAAATTGAAATGGCCCCCATATTTAAGATTATAGTAAGACTGAGGCGGGCGATGTAGCTGAAGTCTGGAAATGAATGAAATGAATTGACGCAGCCAGAGAGTATTTATTCCTTCATTTTTCGTTTAATAAACTTTGGTTAAGGTTGTCACTCACACTCAACCCAAATGCAGAAGCTTTTTTTCGTGGATATGAAAGAACAGCAAATGAAAAGCCAAACACTGATTGTAAACTCGTGGATACAGCTGGGTGAAGTATTTGTCATGCGATCATCACTGCAATAGCCTGATTTCAACAAGAACCTCTTGAGGTACGCTTGGAATGGATGTATGTAAGACTTTTTATGGTTTTTTTTAGAGTTTTTATGGTTTCTTCACCAATACGATCAAACTCCATTTTCTGTTGTCAGGGTTTGTGAAGAAGCAAATTAGTGCACGTTAAAATTTAAAGCCTCTAGAAATATGCTGGCGACGAAACCAATGTTTTCAGTGTTACTCCCTTGATGGATGTGGTAGAGTGTGATCTTACACATAATGTCCCATAACTCGATAAGATCTTTCACTCACCCCAAATGATCTGTAGGGGAGCTGTTCTTTACCTGGAACGTACCACACCCACCAAGATGGAAAAAAAAAAGTGTTTTAATACATTGGGGTGAATTGGGGTCTATCTTGTGATATGACTTCTAAAAAAATAAAATATTTATTCGTATCACTTTAACTTGAATGCACTTATAATAATTAACGGTTAATGTGGGAGAAGCGTCCAAGGAGATCTGCTGGAGATGCTAGATGGTCAAAAGTCAAAAGTACCCAAATATGCATCGCCTGCCCTCCAGCAAACAGAAAATTTGGAACATTTGTCTGAAGAAAGACGTGTGTCTGATGTCACACAAATGCCAGTTAAAACTTTAATGCATAAAAATTCTTCTGTTAACCGTTTGCAGAGGTGTCATTGACTTCTCTGGGTCATCTAGGAAGTAAAGTCGCGATCAGATGGAAGCAAGGGGCACCATGTGCTCCAGACCAGAGACAAAAAGGACCATCCACACTATTATCAGTAGAAAAGTCAGGGTATGTAATGCTATTGGGTTGTTCCAGTGCCCTTGGCAAAGGTCATTCACTCTTCTTTCATGGCAGCATTAAGGCAGAAAAATACATTGAGATTTTAGAGCGAACCTATGCTACCTTGAAGACGGCATGTTCTCCAGGGATGCTCATGCATCGCTCAGAAAAGCAAAACCACATACTGCACTAATTAACAAGGCACAGCTATGAAAAATGAGGATTTTTGCAAGAACAAATTACATCTGACACGCTTGGTACCCTCTGTGCCAAATCACCTTTGTTGTGAAAAGGAATGGCAACTGTTCCAAGGAGGAATGGATGTAGAATACTGCACCAACGTCTTAGGTCACCATTAGATGTAGATTTTATTTATCAGTCTCTGTATTAGAATACAACCAGAAAATATTAAAAAAAATTGTATGCAGTGTTTGAAAAACAGCTTCCATAGGCTACGTTGTTAGTGTGACACTTAAGCAAAAGCTGAAGTAGGTCACCAAGTTAACCCGTCCTCAGTCCGATTTAGGAACGGTCTTTAGGGCCAGGAATGGAAAGCCAAGAAAACACATTTTTTTTTAGAGTGAAAAGCTATAGATGGGCTAAGAACGCTCAGAAAGATTGTAATGAAGATTATTGGAAAAGAGTATCATAGAGAGACAAACGTTTCCAAAACAGCAAATCTAATCTAAAACTTTTGCACAGATGAAACCGAAAGAACATGAAATATTAACTCTCTGCAATGAAATAAAAGTCAAAGTAAATGTAAAAAAACACTGTTTATTTTTCATTTGCATCTTAATTCGTTTAAATTACTGTCCCAAATGGTTTCTGATTCGGACGCCCATTTTCACTAGTGGCCTCGTACGTTTGAGTTGCACTGTACAAGTATGAATCTACGAGGTCCCGCACAAGATCGGGGGAGCAGGAATAGGGGCGTAAAGCACTACCTGGCAATCCTTATCCATGCAGCACTGGGAACAGACAGATCAAGAAGCTTTGCTTATGTACAGACTATCGGCATGGGTTGTATAATTCTGTCAGGCCAGACAGAGAAGCATGTGAGGACAGACACTGAGTTTATTGAACAGAGACAATCTAAACAGACAGCTAACGCACAGAACAGGTAGTCAGATAACAGACAGAAGTTCAAACATAAGAAATCAGTCCAAACCAAGCAAACAAATCGGAGTCAGGCAGGCAGACAAATGGAAGCGGAGAAGCGGATCAAAAGCCAGTAAACTCGGGGAGAAAGCACAATCAGAAGTGCTCAAAACAATCTGGTGAAACTTTACAAAGAAACATATACTGTGGGACCTAAATAGGAACACAAATGAGGCAAATATAAGACAGGTGCAGGCATATTTTGGTTTCTACCCTTGATGGAGGTGTTATCATTATCTCTTTTCTTTTCTTTTTTATGCTGACTCAGAAGAACATGACTACAGAAACTCTAACTAGTAAGAAAATCTGTGGTCGTGCACAGGCAGGGATCTATGCCCGGACAGGGAGCCAATGGATGCTGCTGTGGGATCTCCTTCCAGATCTGGACCAAGGTCTCTGTCAGCTCCTTGGACTTGTCTGAATTGCAACCTGGTGGCATCGGATGGACTGAAACATAGTATCCCAGTAGTGTTCTACTGGATTAAGGTCAGGCAATAAACAATAGCAAATACATAATAGTAAATAAATAATAATAAATCCATCACTTCATCTCCAACCTTCACTGTCTGAGGTTGAGGGAATCCAGGCTGCGACAACGCTGAGACAATGGGTGCCTTTGTGTCTGATCATAGACAAATTTCTGAAGTCATCTAATTATTAAAGTAGTCAGGTATGCATAATATGCAGATCTACACTAATAATCACTCATTTTTAATTTGATTCCTGCAACACGTACCAAAAGTTGGGACAGGGGCATGTTTACCTCTGAATTACATCATATTTCCTTTTTAAAACACGTAATAAGCGTTTGGGAACTGACAACACTAATAGATGAAGCTTTTTATGTGGAATTCTTTCCCATTTTCGCTTGATGTACAACTTCAGTTGGTCAGCAGTCCGGGGTCTCTGTTGTCGTTTTTTTGTACTTCGTAACACACGTCACGTTTTGAATAGGAGACAGATCTGGACTGCAGGCAGGCCAGTCTAGAACCCGCACTCTTTTGCTACGAAGCCACACTCTGGCTTTAAACAAAAGCCTAAGAGAATTGGTTTACAAACTTTGATTGAGAACTAGGCTGTTGATGTGAGGTACCTCAGAACTGGAGGGAAACATGGCACAAATGTTTAGAGGGTCTTCAGTACAACCAAGTGCATATGCAACTCAGAAAATGTAAGGTTAATGTTGATACTTTAAAAGTGATATGTTTATTTAGATTTCGCTTTGTATGTGTCGAAAGCAATATAAATCAATTTAATTGACACCGTAGCAACTCTGTTATTAAATATACAGAACGCAAACTACTATAAAAAAATCAGAGGCAGCTTTAGGCAGCTGAGACATGACTGTTCCATAGAGATATTTTTCAGTACAAATCCTTCGTCTTTGTCTTTGAACACATACCAAAAGCAGAAAAATCAATTCCTCACACCAATACACAACATACAAATAGCTCATCGAACGTGGACAGCATGTAATGCCAAACAGCCCAGGAAAAATGTACGGAGAGAATTCATAGTGAAACTGTAAATAGCTTGACCATAAAGTTCACACATGAATGGTCGGAGGTAATTTGGCCACTTCGTGGTTCTACTGTCAAATTTCATAGTACAACTGTAAACCCGGCGGACTATGAACTGACCATCAATTATTTCACAGTTCTTTTATGGATTTCGATGGTCATTTGGTCACTTCATTGTTCAACTGTCAAATTTCACAGTACATTTTTTTTCCTGGGAGGGTCCATCTAAAGGCGAAGGAAATACCGATGTGCACTTTGGTAAATCTAAAATATTTATGATTACATAGCTAGCGGAGTGCTATCAGAGACTCAAAAGCTATACAGGAATTTACACCATTCTCCTGGGACTGCAACAATGTATTATAGGAAATAGAGTATTTTGAAGAACTGGACACCTTCTCTAATGCAGCAAGGCTTGTTTGCGAGCTCTCACACACCCCCAAGGAGACATGGTGCTTATGAGCTACAAAATACTGCACTGTGGTTAGAGTGATCATTTTGCATTCGCTGAGAAATAATCTAGTATTGCCTCAATCTCAGATAGAAATACAGATGCAGTTACTAAGGTTTAGATGAGTTCCACAGAATTGAACAGCAGAGCCAGAAAGCATTCAAGCTATGCATAATAAGCACTCTGAAATAGTATTCAGTGACAGAAAAAAACAAAATAAGAAGAGACTAATTCTAAGGGGATGCAGAGGGGATGGCATTAATAAGTACATAACCATGATTTCATTTAAATGTTGGAGCTACAAGTAAACAATTGGAACTACACAGTCTGTACTATAAGACTGTTACTCCAGTAGATCTTTCCAAAGTCCGTTTATTAAGTAATCATTAAATTTGGTCAGAATGCTAGCCATGTCTGCAGGCACCAACAGAGTGCAGAAGAGAGCTCAGTCTAAGAGGGCAGAAATGTGAACTAGATGATGAGGTGCACGGTGCTGAGATATTAAAACATTAATGCTGAGCGAGTGAGTGACTGGCTGACGCTATTTAAACAGGAAAAGAGTTGCCAGTCGCTGCCGTTGTTTTTGCATCAAATAATCAGTTGTTCTGTGAAGCACTTACACTAGAAGAAGATGATAATTGTATATTATGAAATAGCAGCATTTGCTTTAGACACCTAACAATAGTTAGGCATGTTTTTTTTTTTTAAGACCAGTGCAAGCAAACACAATTGAAGCGTCGCAGAACATCTGAAGAGTCGGTGAAAGCGAAGTGACACTCAATACAGAGTGTCGTTCAGTACAGGTGTGACATGAACATTGAAGAGCCACGGGTGGTGTGATGGCACTGCTGTAAAAGTTAAAAGCTCTAAAGGATAAATATATCTAAAAAAATATTCAGCCTCTTACCTTAAAAGGTATTATGGGTATTCTGGGTATGTAATTAAATATGTTAAAATATAAAATATTTAGCGAAGTATATTTATTCACATAGAGAAGCAATAATGTTAACGTAATACAGTTTATGTATTCATTCATTGTAAATGAATTTGAAATTACAAACACCTAGATCTGTTGACTAACTTACTCTACTGTTCAACCTCACTGATAGCGTCTAATTAGCCTTTTCAGCAAGTGCGCTCTCGTGAAATCTTTGCCCATTTGTCTCATGCAAAATCTTCCAGCTCATTGAGATTTGACTTCTTCTGTTTCCTATAGGATTTCAATGTAGAGCCTGAGAAGACCACCCCAGAACACGTTAGAACTGATTTCTTACCCAACCTTTGGTTGACATGAAAGTGTGCTTGAGATCATTGTCTAACTATGGCCAGGGATCAAGAACATCAGAGCATTTTGCCGCAGAATGGACCGCTATTTCCGTGCGTATATGATGCCAGGAACATGGTCAAAACTGCCAGTAGCACAAAAACATCCCCATGTCATCACCCACCTCCCAATGGGACCATGAAGACAGCATTTCTTTGATCACACACTTCTTCTTTCTTGACCACTAATCCATAGGGGCAAGCAGTTCCAGTTTTGCTTCCATCCAGTTGTCCCCTTGTACTCTGCAGACCTATCCAAATTCCTTCTGGCATGACCCAGTCGACCCTTCATGGTAGAGTGGACAGATTTTTGTGCTTTATGCACTGTAATGTAGTATCAGCATGGACGAGGTCAGGACAAAGAAACTTTTCTCACAGCGTTCTTCTTTAAACACTGCACAGCCACAATACCAGCCCTAATAATGTCTTTTCAGGTGTTCTTTTTTTGGATATGATCACTGAGTTTTAGAGTATCTGTAGTCCAAGCTTACTCAGCCCACTCACTCAATACCCAAGCACCAACAAGTAACTTGACACATAGCATGACATAAACTATTTAATATGCAACTTCAGTGGAAATTAAACTTAGCTTCACACGTCTGCCAAACCACTTCCACCGTATTTTTTCTCAGAAACGTGTGTGTGTATATATATATATATATATATATATATATCATTATATAAATTGTAGTTTTGGTAGGTTTAAAAATGTTAGATTCAGTAATTCTGACATGTACTACTACTCCGAAATACTAAATCATTAATTCGTTTAACTTTTTAACCGTTTAGCTGACCTCTTTATATAGACAGTGCAAAGGCATATTAAATGTGTTATTTTATATCACTGGGCATCTTTGAAAAGCTACGTTATACCTTCAGACACCTGATTACCCAGCAGTTAGATTAGTACTGTATGTTTATGCATGAAGACTGGCAACCCATGACTGGTATTAATCTAGAGCGCCTGGAATGGGCAGTGAAACTATAATTACCCAGTAATAAAAAGGCAATGGCTAGGTGGAAGGGCAATAAAAGTTCCCTTCTGGGGAAAGTTATACTAAGCATATATTAACCTGCATGACCAAAAGCTTAAACCAATAAATAAGACTTCGACTTAGTTTGCTAATATCTGCAACCCTATAGCATGATCCAAAAATTAATCTGATCATTGTTCAAGCATGTAATGCTTTAAGAAGTGTCTGCAAGCAGAGCGAATATGACAGTTACGTTTGTGAGACGAATACCATAAATTAGCTGAAATGGACCAGCGTGGGATATTTTTTGGCTCACTCAAGCTCACTAATTGGATTGTGAATTGAAATCCCAAGCTTGTAAAGCTGCAACTTTTAAGCCCTTAAGCAAGGGTCCTTAACCCTCAACATCTTAGCTTAATTGTAGGTGATTTAGGCCATAAACTATATTAATGTCATTCTTAGAACCAACTCTGTTTGAGAGATCTTTTCCAAACCTCATACTAAATATGCCAAATCTACACACCGCTAACGGCATATTTCACTCACTATTTGGAATCCAGGTGGTGGATAATCAGAGAATTGCTGAAATAACGATGTGATTACAGAACAATGAATGGATTGTATGTGCGTGCGTACGGTGGTGCTTCCGGCTTTCACATGGCGTTTCCCAAAACGCAGGTATGCTGATTTGATATGAATAGATCTATAGCCAGAGACAGATTCACTTTGGTGACGAAAATAAATACGTTTCACCTAATAGTGAGAAACCTGCTTGCCTTAGAGGTGTAAACTGCTTAGGAGATGTACTAATCTAAAAGAGCTATCCAGAAAACTCCATTGTGTAAGTGTGAGTTCAAGTCTAAACTCAAATCATTTTCCCTGCATGTCAAACTCACAACTCTGAAAACCATGTTCACATTTGGGGAACATGTGGGCATTTGCTGAAAACGGCTTCACGAAAAGGCTGCAGTAGTTAATGGCAAACTGAAGATAATTTCGATATGACCCAAACTCATTGGACACTTCATTTAATGACTGGTAGCAGTTGGAATGTTTGCAGTCTGATGTCATCAAGTGACGGAAGGGAGACGGATTCCTGGGTGGACAGGAGTGCTGTTAAGTTTGTCCAGTCTTTGGCCTTCAACCCACTGAGCAACAAGAGAGTGGAAGGAAGAAGATAATTCTCAGACTGTTAGGGGTGTGCCGCCCCTAGCACATTTCCCTTCCTGTGGTGTTATGTTCCTGTGGTGTACGTCTCACAGCACCTTGCGGCAGCGGTGTAGTCCTGCGGGAGACACTCTCCCCACCTCACCCGCAGAAGGGCTTGTCGCGACACCCACCATGGCCATCAGGATCATTTAAGGAGCGTTTCAAGCACAGCTGATTGCGCCTTTGTTCGGGTCAGTCAAGGTTTCTCGTGCTGTTCACCCGTTTCTCTATGCCATGGAGTTTAGGACAGTAGCAGTAACAGTCCTCAGTGACCCATACCCAGCTGTTGCTTCCAGGTACCCTTCATTTAGACGTTGTGCCTGCCCTGATTTTACCCCTAGGGGATTCTGGGCCTAAAGACAACCTCAATGACGAGGTCTTCGCTAGGTAAATAAAAGGCGCATTAATCCCCTTGGCCTCTCACCAAGGTGACCCAGAAGATGGCCCGCTTCACCACTAAGCTCTCTGGGAACAATAAGGAAAATAACAGTTTCTGGAAAACCGATCTCCCAAGACTACCGTCATACTAGTGGCTGGACCACTCGATGGGTGCTAGAGTGGAATGATACCTGCCACGCCCACTGCCTGCTCTCATTAGTGCACTTAGTAGTGGAACTCGAGCACAACTGTAATCAAAAACACTTGCTCGTCTCATAAACAGACGCACATTTTAAAGCTTGAACTGTGTTTAATGCAGATTTGAAACGTGAACTAATGCTAGTGGAAGCAGAAACCGAAACCCAATTAAACCAGTTTTCATTAACTATGTTTTTTATCCATCGTCTTGGCATATGAAGTCCCATGAAGATTTGAATCTTATCTTACTGTGGCGACAGTAACAATCTGACTAACTCAGCTCCTCTTTACGGCATGCTCTCTCTCTCTCTCTCTCTCTCTCTCTCTCTCTCTCTCTCTCTCTCTCTCTCTCTCTCTCTCTCTCTCTCTCTCTCTTTCTATCTCACACGCAAACACATGTACGGAAAGAGAAAATGTATTTTTCGTAACATCCAAAGCCTCCAAAGCAAAAAGTAATGTAGTAAAAAACTACAAGAAATATGTTACGAAAAGTACATTGTTGTTAAATCTGTCATTATTACTGCTGCATAAGAACAGATACTGTATTTAGTAATAAAGCATATGGGTTAATACCTTAATAATAACGATCATCACCTTATTGAAACATAAGAACATATTGAACTTAACATAATACATCACCAACTAACATGAATAAAATTATAGGGTTGATTAGGAGAGCGTGTTAGTTTGAATTAAACAGCCTATGGAAATGAACTAAGGGCAATTGCTAACATATATATATATATATATATATATATATATATTTCAATGTATTAAATATACTTTCTTTTTATACTTTCCAACACGCTGTAGCAATTGCTAATCTCATTAACCTTAACCCTAGGTCACTTAACCCACATGAGACCTTGCAAAGTTTTACTTTTAAATTAAATTAAAGCTCAAAATAAAAACTCCTGCATAGCCTCTAACACTGCTTTATGTCAGGCATCATAAATTCTGATGGTAGAAAAAGACATTTTGTTTCATGAACACATTTTCCTTTTGCTTTGCTCTTCCATAATTATTCCAACAACAGTGCAACATGACATTTTCATTTTTTTTGGCAAGATGAAAGCTTTCTTGTGATGGGGGGCGTGTTACCGTTTAAATTTTGATGATGATGTGATGGAGAGACAGCTGCACGTTCGCATCTGCAGGAAAATGGATGCGAGGGTAAGAGCTTATTTGCAGGATAATGCCATTGCGGCGTTTGTCTCATCTTCCCATATGATTCCCTTCATTCGGGCATTCATTTATATTTCAAATGCATTGAGAAAAGAGAATCGCAGGCAGTGCTGGCCCTATAACGCCCGCAATATTTTCTTACTCATCCAATAAAATAGTATAAAGCTAAAGTACTGAATGCTGCACCAAGTTCTAATAAAACAAAAAAAAAAACGAGACAACAGTTATCTAGGGACATTAATAAACCATTACCTAATTTAAATAGTGCAGCTTTTGTGATATAATGAGGCCAAAACTGTGAGTGAAGTATTTCGTAGTTATGGTTTCTGTGCAGATTAAAGCACCTGCTGAGAATCCTGCATTTTTATTTTTATTTTTTTTTTTACAATGTGTGTGATGAAAGGGAGGTTTGATATCAACCCATAATAAGACAGAACACACAGATCAATGTTTGGTTTCTTATTAAGAAGTTGAATAACCACATATCTCATTAGTCAGACATTTTGATACATATCCAAGACTTAAGAGAAAGGCGTATCATTACATTAATCTTCACAGATATGGGCTATGTCTGGAAATATTTAATGCATTGATTTTTGTCTGTGCAGGCATTATGTTCTGTCAAACAGGATGTTGTCCAGAATTTACCATACTCACCGTGCTAAAGTGCTTATGTGCCTTCGACATATAATAAAATTTTTTAAAAGTTTAAAGTTGAAATGGGATAATTTAGAGACAGTAATGTGTTTAAATAGTTAAAATAATAATAATAATGATGTGATTTCAAACCGGTGATCTCAGCAGAGTCATTGATGAGCTGAGCAAAAACGGCCAATTTATCTCCAGAATGTCAAGAAATGTGCGGGAAAATTGTAGTGCATGCTTAGTAATGTTTGGAAACAATTTTCCGCAAATAAATATTTTTAGGGATACGCCTCCCTTTACAGCGCACGATATCGTTAAACTACTCAAGGAATCTGGAAACATTTCAGTGCGTAAAGGCCAAGGGCACAAGCTTGAGAACCGACATTCATCACTAGCTGATAGAAGCACATGGGTAAGGGGTCACTACACTAAAGGTAAACCTTTATCAAGCTCTACAATCCGGAGTTACATTCACAAATACCACTCAAAACTTTGTTGTCCTCATGAAGAGGCATCAAATGTACTTTGTTTGGAGTCATCTTGGTTGGACCCCATGGATTGTGGTCATAAGAAATCAGTATCACAGGACATAAAAAAAAAATAATAATAATTCCATGTGCTCTGGACCAAAGATGAAAAAGATTGAAGGATTTTGAAACAAAAATGACACATGAACCACTAAACTGCTTGATATCCTATAAAAAAAAGCCTTTTCATTGCTTCGAAAAAGAATGGCAACATTACAGAATGGTAAATGTTTGTTTTCTGAACGTGTTCATACATATACATTATACACATTTATACTGTATTAAAATTGGGTAGATGGGGAAAGTCGGTTATTAACAATATATTGTTATTTACAAGATAAATAGTTTAACATGTCAATGTCACTTTGATTAAAGTAACTGTAATGATATGACTCCTACATGCTGCCTTATTTATGTAAGCCCTGTGTACCAAAAAAAAAAAAAAAAGTTTTACCTCACCAAATAAACATAACAGAAACAGGAAAATGGGTAAAAGTCTTTTGGTGGCAGGTGGGAGGTGGATGTTGTTTTTTGGGGTCTATACTTCCTTCTCACTAAATATTCAGACTTATTTACTCTAGAGTTCAGTCCCTGTCCAGTCAACCGAACAAACACCAAAACAAAACAGAACTCAATCAGATAACAAAGCAGAGGTGTGCGTGTGGCCATGATTTATTTACTTGCAGGCGTTCTTATTTACAAAGGGAAAGGGCAAAGAAAGAAAGAGTGAAAACGCTATGCATAAAGATGCGATGCTGGCCTGTGACAGTGCTAGACTGCTAGCAAGTACTAGGGACAGTGTAACACTGCATTTTTCATGTTCTAATACAGCACATTCAGCCAGCTAATGCTTTGCTACCTAGGTGACCGTCTAGGCCAAATACTTAAGGTCAAGGAAATAATTTTCTATACGTAGCCACATCGATACAGTTTCTGTTTACTGTGGGCTAAGCCATCAATACGTGGCTATATTTAAACTCATATGATAATAATGTCTCCATCAATGCATCTATATAAAACCAGCTACCTCATATTTTCTTCATTTTCTTCACGGGGTTCTTTATGTTGGAGAGGGTCACGGTGGTACAAAATGCTTAGATTTTTATCTATATTATGTTAATTATATTATGTTTAACGATAGACCCAGATAGCCAAATTTAAGGAACAGTGGCAAAAATGCATAAAACACCATTCCTTTCTTAAAACCACCATGCCAACAATATGCAGTATTGCCCGATTTTATTAAAGCATGTTAAATAAATATATAGTGATATGAAATCGTATTACTGCCTTCTATCATAATCAACAGAGCAATGATTCAGTTTCTTTCTATTGGGTACCAAAATAACGTGTTAGGCGCAATAATGTTAATGCTAACCATACAAATTACCTTAACGTTTTCCCTTAGCCTTAGCTTGCCTTGAGTAATAGCTCTCGTCCTTTTTTCAGCCATTGCATTCTTTTTGAGACCTTCAGCATTCATAAACCGTTCTCCCCTTCTAACAGAGACTAACTTTTGACCTTGAAAACAATGTGTCTTCTTTTTTTTGTACCGTGTCAATACTGTGCCTGAATAATGAGGAAATGTCTGAGGTTTCTCTTTAATCTGATTAGTCATATGATTGGCTGCTGATGTATGCAGCCTTTACCTGCCCGAGACAGACTCTTATGCAACAAGACAGTCTGTTAGACTCCAGAGACTGAATATAAAATGAAATTGAAGACGAGAGAAAAAGACAAGTCTCCTCTCTCACTCTCTGACTCTCTTACAGACATGAAGCAAATTCTTGGCAATGAAATCTGTTTCTTATCTACCTGCACGTTGTGTTTACCTATACAGATGTTACTTTAATATACTTGTAAGTATTTACTTCTAGGCCACCCATGGAGGTCGGGTCCCTTTTTGAGTCTTGGTTCCTCCCAAGGTTTCTTCCTACCAGTTTCAGGGAGTTTTTCCTTTGCACCGTCGCCCCAGGCTTGCTCAACTTGGGATTGGCCTTTTAAGATAATATAAGATTTTAAAGCCGCTGTGAGACAATGCTCCGTTGTAAAAAGCGCTATAGGAATCAATTTGACTTTGACAAAATCCTCTAAATGCTGTCATTGTAAATGTAATTTAGACAAAGGTGAAAACATTAGCGAATTAGACCCGTGTCTTACATTTGGGTAAACCAATTTCTACTGGATGAGGAATTGTCAGATTCAGTGAAACTGCATTATGAGCATTTACAGCCTTCTTATCCAGAGGGAATATATCTGAACCAAGCATCTAATTATGAAACATCTTGCTCAAAGGTCCGCTGCAGCTTGGTGTGGCCTGATTTTGAACTTTCAACCTTGCAATAGTAATCCAGACCCCTAAATCACTAAACCACATCTGTCTCCAAACCAGATCAGACCCTGTCAGAGATGAATCTGTGCTATGACAGCTGGACTGATCCATGTAAACTTACAGTATTTAGCAGGCACTCATTTGTAACGGAGTGCTTAAGGATAAACCTTCTCGCTCAATGGCCTAGCAGTACGGTAGAGCCAGGATTTGAATTTGATAACCTTTCTAGAACGGAATATCTTTCTACAAGGTCATGTCTCGCTGGAGGACTTGTGCTCGATACAAGTAAGTACACAAGGCAGTGTCAGTTTAATGAAGTATCACTTATTTGGAACTATAATTACTAATTCCATAAAAATGCATTAGGCTTATGTTTTAAAATATTAACTAAAGTATGAATCAATGACGAAATCTGGTGCCCTAAATCTTCGATTGTTACAACAGCTGCCGGATATTGAGATGACTTACTGACTGAGCAAAGCTGCCCAGACTTACACCTTACCTTCAAAGTGACTGATGACAGGGGGGTGAGACGACATCATTTACAGCACGCAGACTTCTCATTAATCAGGTTAGTTACTCCGTCGTAATAAAAGCACTGCTCATAAAAACGAGGGTATATTTCATAATGAATAAGAAGTGATTAAAAGAAGCGTTTGATTATATTTCATTAAAGAAGGTCACAAGAAAAACAAACGAAAAGTTGTTTGATTTACGCAAATAAGATGCAAACTCACTTATGGTGATTGAGTAGCAAGTGATATATTCATGGAGGTGAACAGAAGCATGTTAAAGTGGACAAGAGTGCCTCACATTGACTGTTCAGAAGGGTGTATGGTCACCCAAGAGTGCCAAAACAAGTTAACGTGACATTAGAAATGAAAAAGAAACGCATGAAAACAGAACGCTAACATGTACACCATGGTCTTAGGTTACCTCAGATTAATGGTCACACACTATAGAACCAAGATATGAATGCACACAATGGAGTATACACATTAATAAACATAGCTCCATGGCCGCACACAACCAAGAGGGAATGAGTCCACCTAAAGAAGCTCTAATTTTTAGAACAGGTAATGCAGTATCACCTTTAAAACACCTTTAAGTTGGTAAACCCAGCACAAACTTTACCATTTCACATCTCTGCTAGTGCCCGTGTCCTCAAAGGTCCTACCTGTGCACGTAGTCATTGCAAAGTAAATCAATATTTATGAAATCGAATTAAAAACTCGTTACATAAATATTATTTATGGCAGTAAAAAGACGAATGCTAAACACTTTTATACTTTTTTTTTATTCGATCAGCTGTTTATGCCACAGCTTCCAGAGTTAAAAGACTTTCCTATCATAATTAGTTAGAATTGCTAAGACCTTAATTTTAGTTAAGACATGAATGGTCCTTAAACAGTGCTTACCTGTATATGCATACTAAGCTCCATTTATTGAACAATCTAAACTTAGAGACACTAAATGTAATCCCACCCAAAATGATGTGCATTCATGGGACATTTAGTGTAAATGTTACCATAGCAATGAGAAGTATAGTTTAGCATGCTAGCTGGGGGTTTCAGTCTGCACTTCATGTTTTAGTAAGTGTAAAATATTTGAGCCGCTTCATCCACACGGGGTCACAGGCCAGCTGGTACCTACCCGGGAACTCTGGGCGCAGGGGCAGGAACAACCCTAAATGGGACGCCGATCTATCATAGACACAGACACACACTAGGGGCCACTTCAGAGACACCAATTACCCGAACACGCATGTCTTTGGACTGTGGGAGAAAAAAAACACAATATGATAAGGTAAGATAAACTAATAAGGTAATATGAACTTATTAAACGGACAATGGGGACAGAAGTAAGTAAGTGTATCTAATAAAGTGACCCATGAGTGTACGTGTACTATAATTAATTTGGATTGAGCAAGTTAACAGTAATTGCTACAAAGGCGGCTATTCTGTTTGCCAGATCATTAAAAAGAAACTTAGCTGAGAAATTCCTCAAAGATGAAATACTTGCGAAAGAAAACAAGTCAGCAAGGAGGCAGACCCAGAAAGGACACCAGGAAACTGGGCAGGATAATTGGGAGTAAAATCAAGAACAAAAAAAGACCAGAAACAGCAGTGAGGATTGCTTTTGGGGGGCGGAGGGAAGGTTTGCAGAAGAACATGCACAGAAAGACAGCGATGTGTGGAGTCTTATGGAATGTCAATTGAATTCTGATGTAACTGGTTTGGATCTTAAGGCGGAGGCCAGGAGAGGAATGGCAACCAAAGTGCACCATGGGTTCTATAAAGCACAAAGGCGGAAAGCCCAAGGCCGTTTTTAATAACGTGTTGTTGGTGAGCTTGATGCCTTTGAACAGAGCAGTGGATTTGTCAGCAGGACAATTAAACAAAGCATACCAGCCATGTTTTGGAAGAATATTGTGCCAAAAAGAGAATTAACGCCTTAGAGCTGAGACAAATTCTACAGAGCATGTATGGGAAGCTGTGGAGGAACAACTCTCAGATTTTTTTGTGTTTATGCCATGAATGCCGTACTAATTTTTGCTGGTTTTATCACAGGGTAAAACTTTCAGTACAACCACTGCGGAAACTGGTTGATTCTATTCCCAGATGCAGTCAAGTTCTGCAAAACAAAAGACGGCAAACTAAATGCTCCCAACTCCAGAACCGTGATCTTTTTCATTTTTTCTTTTGAACTGAATATCTTTTCTATTATATTTAGTTAATTATTGATGGAGGGGGTGTTTTTGCCTCTATGAACCTGAGATGTTTGTCTGGTAAACTTAATTTCATTTATTAATAAACAGCCATTCCTGATTTCCAGGCCTAGAACACGTCAAAAAAGTTGTGAGAGTAAAGCATGTTCCACTTTGTACTGTTGTTATTCCTTTTCACAACCCTTAAAACACACTCTCTCACCAAGAATACTAAATGATGAAATGCCACGTGTTCTTTTTGTCCTGTTCTTACTGCAAACACCTCGTAAGAAGTGCAACACTACAGGGTCGTCGCTGTATTTTTCCTTTTCGAAATTTCCCCCAGATTCTCTAACGTTGACGGGTCAAGACTGAAGTCGGGCCAGTCCACTACCCGGAACATGCCTTCGTAATGTGTCCAGCATGTGGTTTTGCGTTGTTTTGGAAAGGCAATAAATCTGACCAGACAAAACATGAACTTTCGATTTAACACTGTCTGCAGTTAAATAAAGGTCTGCACTGCATTGTGTATTTGCACTTTCCATACTGCCCCAGTTGCTTCTGGTGTGGGGTTGTACATTTGCAAGTCCACTATATAAGGTCCAGTTCTTTTGGAGGCCGCTGTAGTCTGAAATGTGGGTAGACATGATCATTATGGAATCAAATCTGGATCTGCAAGTCTAATATTAACCATGAAAATTGCTCTGAGGATGACATTCATTCCTAAATGTGCCTGACATTTCAAATAACCTCATCCCGACCCAAAACCCAGGAACACAAACCTACAAAGGCTTTAACTGAAGGTCAGTCTAATGAAGTCCCAGTCTTAATCATTCACAACCTTTATATAAAAAGGAGTTTAGCGAGCAAAACAATTGATCAGACAGTCTTAAGTTAATTTTATTAGGTCTAAACATTCGTTTGAATTACACAGAAAATTCATGGAAAACCCCATTAGCAAATATGCAACACAAACAGAGGCAGAAGTAACACCGCCGGCTCCTGCCCCGCACCCCACCCCCCCCCACAAGCGAAGTCACTCATCTGACCAGGTGCACGAAAATAAGCTACACCCTCCTTGTTCCACTTGCGTACCATACACGCTGCTCACAGAAATTAGGGGAAATTTCACTTTGAAGTAGCCCCCATTTTTGTGAGCAGCATAGATGCACTTTGTAATACTACAAGTACAGACTCTAGTCCATCTGTTTCTTTCCATTTTTTTTTTTTTTTAAGTTCCCTTTGCTCTGTTCTCTAATGGTCAGGACCCTCCGCAGAACCAGCACAGATCGGGTACAATATGGGCAACGTCTCATTCTCAGCACTGCTGTAACACCGGTGTCATGCTGCTACAATTAGATCAGACAAGGCAGTGCTGCTGGAGTTTATAAACACCCCAAAATATATGACCAGCAGCATCCTCTGGGCATCATTCTGATCAAGAATTAGAGGATAGCGAACAGAACCTGGGGAAACGGCAGATAAACTACTGTCTCTGATATGCCTAACAGAGCGCAAACCCAATGTTTAAGAACTCCAGCAGCACTGCTGTGTGACCCGCTCATACCAGCACCACCACCACCTCAGTGTCACTGTAGTGCTAAGAATGGTCCACCACCAAAACCCTCAAAATAGTACCTGATCTGTGCTGGCTACCAGTCTGTAATTGTAGAACTACATTGTGCTATGGTGTGAGGCGCTGATAAAATGGACAATGTATGCGTAAACATGGAGACATGCCTACAAATGTGATCGGTGGGGGTAGAATATACAGGCCAAATAGGGTGCGTGCGAGTGTTTTGTGCGAGTAAAAAAAGGGGGTACAGGGAAACAAACCTTAATTAATTCAAAAAGAACCAATAAAACTAACATAAAACTCATGTTCAATGTTCAACAGGCTTTGAGTAGTGCCTCCGATTTATGGATCTGGACGTGTGGTTTGTGTTTCATCAAAAGAGCTTTGGTGACCCCTGTGAGAAGCGTGTATGGTTTAGTGCAGTAGGATCTGTCCAGCAAATACACATGCCGTGCTAAAAGGTGAAAGTAAAAACTTTTTTTTTACTTCAAAATGAAATATCCCTTAATGAAATATCTCCCGTTTTTGTGAGCAGTGGAGTTGAAGTTGACCAAAATGCAGAACGCTGCCCACAAAACCTGATTCCACTGTACAGCTGTACTGTCATGACTGTGGTGGCCTAGTGGTTAAGGTACTGGTCAAATCCCCCAGTAGTTGACTACAGACTACAGACTACTACTAATGTTGACTTGTTATAGCCTAACAAAGGTGTTCTGTGCAAACAAAGGTCAAATGTGTTAAAGGTGTCAACACAGTGCCTCAGCCAACCAGGTCTCGAGTCACAGGCATCCCTACGCAAAATAAAAACCTGATAAAAGACCAGTGGTGGTGTAGCAACTTGGCCTGCCATTCACTTTGGTTCGGGGAGCTGAAGGCATATTTATTAAAGTATCTACTGACCAGTGACTATTCTACACTGATCCAACGTCACCTAACCAAACAGTCTGCTGGTCAGGTTTTGCTCTGGAAGGACGCCTTGAGCACGGTTCTTAACTCTCAGCTGATCCATTTAAATCCTAGACACGTAAAATAGCAGTCTGCTAAAAGTCGGTTCAGAAAGGAACACAATCCAGGCTTTTTATGTCATGTTTATACCCACCATACTTAACAACAATGCCTTAATAGACTCGTTTATTTAGCAGGAAACACACCGATTGACTTGCAGCACACCCGTTTCTACACTCGCTGTATTTTTTCAGTTCCACTTACCATACTGAAGCGCTTTGTAGTTCTATTTACTAGAGTCCACCGGTTTCTCTAAATACCTGCACAGACCAGGTACTAGCTGGGTGACGGATCATTCTCGGCACTGCACTGACACTGATGGGTCGGTGTCTTCGCGTGTCTTTTTCGGGTATGAATGGACAAGACACAGCAGTGCTGCTGGAGGTTTTCCCCCCCAACACTCTGTGTCACTGCGGGTCTGACAATACTCCAACCAACCAAACACGGCAGCTGCTGTGTCGGACCCGGTTTTACCAGAATAACAAACACCACCACCAAACATCAGTGTCACTGCAGTGTTGAGAATGATCCACCAACCAACTAGCCCCTGGTAAGTCCCTCTTTATTAGGATTACAGAACAGAGTAAATGGGTAACAGTCTGTAATTTTAGAACTACACGGTGCATCAATAAGATAAGTGGAACTGATCAAAAGTACAACAGGGAGTGTAGAAAACGAATAATGCGATCTACCTCTATTCTGCCAAAACCTGAGTTGGTGAACAAACCCCTGAAAGGGTTAACAGCAAGAAGACTGGTTTCCTTTATTCAGTGCATGAAGGCTACGCCAGACAGCTGGCTAGAGACTGGCATTACTCAGCAGTGGGCTGACACTAAAGAAAGAAACAAAATAAAAACAAACAAAAAGCTGATTACTGCACCTGAAAATACGTTGGTTAATAGTTTTGGCACCTACAGAAAAAGGATGTCGCACTGAAATGGGTGCACCGAAATCGGTCAAACGCACTGGCAGCAAAAAAACAGAATGACCTTCGAAAGTGATAGATTTTAAAGCCACCGAGTCCAAATATTGGCCTTAATTCTCCCATCCCAACGACCCCACAATTTTCCCTTCCCCTTCAAGAAAAGCTTTAAAAACAAGCAACAATTCAGAGCATATCACATTTCAGGAGTATATAATTCTCAGAACGAATAAGAAAAGGAAGTCACTCAAAGACAGAAATCTATCAAAGCAGAACCTACACCTGTAAACCCAAAACTTTGGCGCGTTAATCCAGTTTTTTTTGTGCTGTGCTCTTTTCCCCCAACTCCTTATCCAGGTCATCTTCCTCTCCTGAAGCCTTTAGCGCTGAAGCCTGATGCCGCTGCCCGTCGTCTTCCTCCTCTTCCTCCTCTTCGTCAGTCAGGGCGTCTCGCTTCATCAGGTCAGTGTCATCGTCCGACTCGGCTGTGTAGATGCCATAGCACATGAGGCTGATGACGCCTAAAGGCAGACCAAACAGGAAGCAAGCCAGCAGCGGGGAACTGCGGAATATAGACTGCCGGAAAAACAGACAGTTAAGTGTACAGTCGCCACACATCCATATTGATTGACAAATGTACGAGGACACTAATTTAAATTAAGTTAATACTTAAGTTTACTGTTAATACAATCTTAACTATTCACGTTAACATGTAGGCCACTCAATTAGGATGGATCCTAATTTGAAACATTGACCAAATTGTTTATTCCGATAACTATATAAACTGGATTTCATTCACTGTCATAATTCTGTCTTTCAATGCATTTCTGTCCTGGGAGAAACAAAATAATTAAATCGGTCGTGTTTTTGACGGCACCTCTTGCCCACCTTCTTGTAAAATCTGCTTTTTACTTCATGGTTACATTACAGTACCATAAATAGAACGTGTCCCAATGATGATGTCCAGTCAAATGTTGGTCAGCGTCCCATTTCTCAGAATGTAACGTGGTCCTAAAAAGTTGCGTACCTATACTGCCTCATGAAAAGCGGATTGTTCTGAGGATTGGTTTCATGGTTTCTGTGGTCATGGTTGCTTAGATACAGTATATTTGGTATTTCTGTAATTTGTTCTCAGACCTTTCGTTCCAGTAAAGAGAAATGTAAAAATGGTACAGCCTACGACACCTGGAATTGTGTAGAATTCCAACCAGATTAAGATTGGCCCCAGTTTGTGGGAATTCCTTCCAACTTTGAGAATGGCGATTTCCCTCCACATAGGAAGTAACCTCTATGTAGTTTCGCCGAGGGAAAGGATATCTTGACGAAAAAAAATATCCAAATATTTTCTGGGATTTTTGACAGCAGTGATTTAACAGTCGTTTGTCAGTGATATAATTGGTGACATCATTGACAGGTTTGTCATTTTCAGGCTTGCTGGGTGCATTTTTGTGCTGGTACCATAGCGGTTTCAGTCTTCACCGTTCTGCATGGTGGTCAGTTCACAGACGGTGACAAGTTAATCGTCAAGCTGTCTTTGCTGTCTTGGCAACTGATTTCTGACAGTTGCATCCATCTTTCCAAAGCCAAACAACCCACATGACTTTCAGAGGTCTACCTTGGGGCTTCAGTGGAAGTGTGTTGAAACGTGTTGTTATGGCGTTACAGCATCAGTGGTTTCCAGGTACGAGCCAAATGCTAGAAACAGCAGTTCCTGAGTGTTAAAGTTTAAATCTTGTGTCGTTCTCACGATGCTAGAATAACGAACTGCTTCAATGCCCCCCCTTCCCCAGACAGGGGTAAAAACAGGGCGCCTCGCTTTACTTTATTCAACCATCTTTTGGCCATGTGGTGTATATTGTATTTCATTCCATATATTATTCTTTCTATAGTCACACAAACGTCGACAAATTTTGACAGATTAATAAAACACGATAAGACAGAAAACACAGAGCTGTACTATAAATAATGAATCCTGGACAATAAGTGCGGAAAAAGTACAAAATGTCCAACAGAGGGGGGAAAAAAAAGAATGTGGAAAAGGAAAGTGCCGTTGATTCACAAGCACAGATAAAGGCGATTCATGTACACAAAGCACTACAAACACTACAAAACCTGCAATCTCATATGATTTCAACAAGAACATGGACAGAACGTGACAAGATTGACAAAAAAAAGCCATGCTCTTTTGTTATATTTCCATCGTGCAGAGAATGACTTCACTTTTAGCGTCATTAAGTCCACATGCAACAGAAATAATATTCACGTGACCACCACAACAAGACAAACGTGAAGCCTTTCAAAGTCCCTCACACTGACATGTCATCGTTTTCTGGTAAAATTCAAGTATTTTGTTAATAAGCATCCATTCCTGCATGCCAACAGGTGATTGTAATCATGATTTGGTACAAAAGCAGCATGCACACAATGTCTGGGTCACAACGTGGATCTCCAGATTGTTAAACAAATCTGTAAAGGTTAATGAATTGTTCAAAAACAGTGCTCTTCAAATAAATATTGGACTGGATTTGCATATTTCAGTCCATTAACGTGTTTGTCTTCTTGAAAAAGATCTCGATGTACTTTTCTGCATTAATGCTGCCATTAAATAATGTAAATGACCTTTGCCAAGGGAACCGACTCAGCCCCATAGCATGACTGACACTGACCCTGTCTTTCAAAGAGAATACTGGAATACTGGAGTCATCTGATCCGAATACACGTTTCATGTGTGTGATGATCCATCCTGCATGCCTCTGAGCCCAGGGAAGTCAGCATCGCCTCAGCACATGGTTAACATGAGGCTAAACTTGTGTGCCATTAAGGAATGTAATGCTGATCCTCAAAAGAACCAGCCTTTCATGGATTACTGCTTTTACACCAAATCACACATTTATACATTTCAGGCATGTAACACGCGTGAAAAAGAGAGCGGGGAATTTGGGGCTAGTAATGAGATAGAAAAACTAAATAAGCACGCGACTTTAGGAAATGCCTTATTTAGTTTTTTTATGTAATTACTAGCCCTAAATTGCCTCCGTTTAATTTGAGTGTTGCAGGCCTGAAAATGTAAGAATGACCAATTATTTACAAATGCACCCAAGTTGAGCCTAAAAACATAAAATATCCAAGGTTTATACTGTCTGCAGTTGAAAAGTGTAAAAGCGGTGTAGGATATTTCACATGGTTTATGGTCGTCACATTTCCTATATCTGGATAAAGGAGTTGGGTTTGCAGGACTGCTGCCAGCTGTAAAATCACAGTAACTGCTTCTGAATGATGAATCTGCTGGCTCGGTGTCCAGTTTTTATTGCGACTACCATAGTTTTGTTCTAATAAGAAGTCAGGTCTTCTCACCGTTATGGTGGCTTTGGCATCGTAGGCCACACGTTTGATTCTCTGGAACATTCCATCGCCTCCATAAGCCTGAACATATAAACAGAAGGACAAATAAACCAACGTTAGCGCTGCTAAACACCACTAATCCCCATAAAGTCTTATGTAGATTAATAGACTCCTGTGTTAGTATCTACATGTAGTTTATCACAAAGATAAGCACTCCCCTCTCATTTTTGTTAATATCTTTTCGCAGGACCACACTGAAGATCTGACACTTTAATACAATGTAAAGTATTCAGTCCGCAGCTTATATAACCATGTAAATTGTCTTCAAAATGGCACGTAACAAAGCCATTGGCAACAAAAGTGAGTACACCCCTAAGTGAAAAAGGCCAAATTGTGCCCATTTTTTCCATTTTCCTTCCCCAGTATCATGCGACTCGTTAGCACGTGTGTTAAATATGGTGTTAGCGCTCTCACGCTCTCATACTGGTCACTGGAAGTCCAACTACACTGCTCGCTAAAACAAGGGGATTTAATCTAATTCGTCTAATACTTCCCCTGATTGTTGTGAGCAGTATATATAGAGTATGCTATATGTTGCTCTACATAAAGATGGTGTAGGGAAATCTTTAACATTCAGCACTCTGGTCTTTTAAGCGTTCGTCGCTAACCTCTGGAGTGTTTTTGGGTCATCGTCCTGCTGCAAATCCTTCTCCACAAAGGTGCAAACAAGCATTTTCATTACAGGTCTCACATTTGTGTCACCCATTACACATTCTGACTTTCCCTCTGGGGACAATAAAATGCATCCCTTTCTGTTTCCTTATTATTCGACAGAGGAGGTCGAACCTGCAGGGCCGGTGCTTGGACCTGTCGTGGGAGCTGAAGTTACCTGAGTCGTGCCATCCAGCACGCTCTTGATGAAGGTGATTAGCTGGTCCAGATTTTCTACCGGTTGACTGGGCAGGAAGTACTGCTCGTTCGACGTGTTGAGAATGATGACCGACGGCACAGGGACCTCTCTGCGGAGACACCAGATCGACAAATGAGCAGTTAGACCCTCCTTAAAGATATCCTTGTTGCTCATGTAGCGACTCGTTTACAGTTCGGACCACAGCAGTGGACATGGGGATCAAGATGCATAAAAAGAATCCAAGAGGCAGAGGTACAACCACCATTTAACATCCATTTAACCAGAAGGTCCAGGGTTCAAATCCCACCTCTGCCAAGCTGCCACAGTTGGGTCCTTGAGCAAGACCCTTAACCCACAATTGCTTTAAAAAAAAATGTAAGACTGTATTAATTGTAAGTCGCTCTGGATAAGAGTGTCTGCTAAATGCTGTAAATGTAGATCAGGAGATCAAATCAGAAAGCCCCTGCAATCACAATATTACGTTGACATGTGATCAGCGGTGATCTAGTACTGTGAAAAAGTGTTAGGCCACCCTTAGATTGGATAAACTATTGTTTTGGAAATGCAGATATAATGCTGACAAAGATTGGAATGAAGATAAACGATTATGATGCAGTGGTGAATCAGAGTCTGACCTTTTTTTTGGGTCCAATAATAAACAATATTATTTATGAGCATTATAAAACTTCAAAAGCAGCATGCAGGGGGTAATGGCGGCCTAAGACTTGTACTGTGTACTGGACGTGATGGTGTACAATTGAACTAGAAAAAACAAACGATTTTGCTTCCTGGTCACTTTTGGGTGTATTTTATGGATGCATGTTGGGCTGTTGATCATGGAAAAAAAATCACTGTAATTTCCCTGTCACATACTGTTTTACAGCCAATATTGCACTCGGTGTTGGAGTTACGCAAATGTAATCTTAGGCGTGCCTGAGTCTGTCTGGTTAAAAAACTAATTGCTGCTCACATTTACAGATGCTGTTTGGATACATGATGAAGCACATAATAAATAGGTAGAAATAGTACAGTACAGTATAGGATTTACTGTCTATGGGAAGATTTAAGATTTTTAGATCATATTTGTCGTTGGGTTGTGGGAGGAAACCAGAGTACCCAGACAAAACATGGAGAGTACATGCACAGCACGTTCAACACAGTGACGACCCAGACTCCTGAACCTTGACTGAACCCAGGGACTTCTCGCTCTTCGGCTACCGTGCTGCAGTGCTACCTTATATTAAATGATATAGTACGATATACATTATATTCCATATATAATATACAGGGCGAGTCAAAAGTCACATGACATGGACTGTTCACAAAGGCTGCCAAAACCATTGTTGAGAGGTTTTTTTGTGGCTAGTGGTCGTCGGACAACTGCTATGAGGCACGTCGAGCACAGGCATTGGAATTCGGCTGTGTGAAATGGGTGGTGTTTCTGGGTGTCGAAGTCTGTGGACTCGATACGGAAGTTACGTACAAGTTCCATCCTCAGTTACCTGTGGCGAACAGCAAGTTTCGAACTTTGTGTTGATAAACTTTGAACCACAAAAGATTCTGAAATGACAATTCTGACTGTGGCAATCGATTTCAGACACGATTCTGTTCTACACGATCACCTGCCCATTAGAAAAACTTGCCCTTGGTCCAATAAGGTGGCTTTCAAGATGTTGCTCACCCATTACTTGCTGGGGGTACTCAGGTATACAACATATCCCATTTGTTTCGGAAATAAAAGGGTGTCCTGTGCCTTCGGACTCACCCTGTATATATTGTTCAGTCAAACAGAGCCCGGCTTGGACATGCACAGAGGTCAGTGCCATTTGCCATCTCCATGATACGGAGAGAACAGAAGGACACGACAGACTTCCAATCTCACCATCTGACTGCAGTATCTGGCTTCTCTACTAACAATGAGAACTCGGGCAGATGAAAATGCAACGACGCAGGAAACGCGTGGAAAATGACACAGGTGCACATGTTGATCCCTTGATGCCTGGTTATCCTTATCTGAGAACACAGCTAGAAATCTACAGTAACATGGAACTGTTATTGAAACACATTCAGCTCTACAATTTGAAAAAAAAAGTGACTGGAATATCTTTGGTGGTGTCACGGTATTGGCACCTCAGATCGGAATGAAGCTTGACTATTCAAACTTGGTCTTTGTAAGCGAGACGGCCATTTTAAAATGTGGCGCATAAACAAAGTGTGGAGTCCCCCAAAAAGTTCTTTTTGCCTTCTATCCAGATTATACTCAGACAGGTATAACTAGGAAAACAAGGAACTAAAATGAAATAGGATTCATCCAGAGTTCCAAAGAAAAAATTGACGTTCAAGATTGGTGGCATTTCTGGACACAAATCAGATCAGTAATCAGTCATTAATGACCATTCCACTGTCAGATAGTGGGGCCAGATAAAATGGCGAGTAACAGAATTCTATTGACAGGTACACAAAATCAGACTAAACAGTTAAAGCTTACAAAAATGTAACTGAAAATCATTTTCATGCATTTGACTCTTGGACTTCTTCCCGGTCAGTCAGTGAGGAACATGGCAAACGGTTTCACCAGAACAGTGTGACTACAGAGATGAAGTATCAGAAGCAACAATTCGTCTCCCTCAATGCAGGCCGACTACTGCTGGACACTCGCATGATGCACCAGATGCTGAGCACCAATTAAAATCAGCTGCAAAACATTTCAAGCTCAGTTGATCTAACACAATGTGTCATCATCATTATTCCCTAAAACGGTGCGAATAAATGAGAGTCAATTCACCACAATGTTTCTGTTTCTTTCTGTTTACGTTCAGCATGACGCTGTCCATCGTAGCCTCACTGTTTTAGGAAAGGAAAACCTAGTGACCCTTTATATGGAACCAGTCACATTTCTATAGTGGGGGGTTTACTGAACACCTCTCCACAAACCATTAATGCTCACTTAAATCTTTTGCATTCTAGCATTTGAACAGCAGATGGAAAGGTGAGAAAGGTGCCAAAATGTAGCAGCCTAGCTACGAACAAGAAACAGTTGACTGTAAACTGTTTTTTAAAATCTGTGGAACCAATTAAAAGTGGAGATCAGAGCGAGTGAATGCACACCCAAAGAGACACGAGTTAATACAGCCAGCAATATTAATTAATGAAGTTGTTCATTTGGAAATGTGCTAATGAACCAAAGACATAAAATACAACAAACAAGATGGAAATGACAGCAGCACCCGCACCTCACACACACACACACACACACACACACACACACACACACACACACACACACACACACACACACACACACACGCA
>JAUZST010030136.1:0-29420 GCA_034779995.1 Parotocinclus haroldoi | reverse complement strand
CTGTTCTTGGCGCTTCCTCGGTAACGCGGGAAACGGCGATCAAGTATTTGGGGGAATATATATATATATATATATATATATATATATATGTATATATATATATATATAAAATATACAATGTTATATGGGATGCTGTAGTGTTCTGGTATTAACGAAAGATACTGCCAAGATACTGCAGTGTTTCCTACAGTTGCTGTTTTTTTTTTTTTTTTACACTATTAAAGAATTAAAAAATGTCAAACAAAAAAAAATTATTTTACTGTAGAGCTGCATGCAGTGGTCGATTTAGTCTACAATAGGCAATGTACCTTTCAGTGTAATTTTGGGCTATGCAGGCTAATCTTTTCAATAAAAAATGACAAACTAGACCTAAATTTAAACTTCTCAGACCACAGTGTATAGCTGTGGCCAAAAGTTGTGAGAATGGCACACATTTTGGTTTTCGCAAACAGGTTTTATGGTGCCAATTTGTATTAACTCTAGATTGTGGAAAGTGCTTAGATGAATTGCAATTAATTACCACACCAGTCCCTGTCATGAATATGACCTCCAGAAATTACTGCATTCCAGCCAACCAAAATGACCTGCTAACATTATTTCAGTGATCTTGTTAGCTCAGGAGAAAAGGTTAATGAGGACAAGACAGCTGATTAGAAAAGCAAACTGGTTGCTTTAAAAGAGTTGTGATGCTTTAAAGTGTTCTTCTGTTAACCATGGATACCTCCAAGGAAACGTCAGTTGTCAATGCATTGCATCAGAAGGGTTTCACAGGCACGTTCACTACCCACCCCTACACTGTCTCTGCCCGGACCATTTCTAGCGGCTTAGCAGGAGAAAATTTGTTGTCGCGCACCAATTAAATGTCCTACCACTGATAACTATCCCGCATTACCTTTCTTTGCAACCATATTGTCTTTTTGGACTAATCCAGGTTCTGTTTGGAATCCATAACAGTCAGTCAGTCCTATTAGTGATATGAGGGGCACTAACAGCTTAATATGTTGTGCCTCTCACGGCAGGGCTACCAACTGGTATTTTTTTAGCAGGATGATTCTCACCCACACACAGCAAAGAATTCCCAGAAAAGACGTTTCCAGGCCAGAGGCCGCCTTACAGGATACTACAGCCTCCTTTTACTTTGATCAAACGTTTCATTTTATCCCCACCACTCCTTGGTTGGTTCTTGGTGCGTTCAATTTTTCGTCAGTGAGTGTTCTTCCCAGAATAAGGAACATTTAGATAACAGGGTTTAACAGTAAGAGGTTTCGATACATAACTGGTAAAGAAACAGAACCAAATGACAGAAGGACAAGTCAATTTATTTGTAAGATTTCTTTTTCCAAATATACATAGGAACAATGGCGTACAGGGGTAAAACAGTATATTTACAGATCCTTCTCAGTATGTACATTTGATTATCAAAGACAAGGAAAGTGTTTTTAAAAAAAAAGTCACTTTATGTAGAAAAGCCATGAAGTTGACGTGATGTCGCAATCATCTCAAGCTTTAAGAGTGCAGCCCAAATAAAAATGTGACACGTTTGCCTAGGTAATATGCACCGCGGTAGAGCAGTCTGAAAAGATAAGCTTTATTTCTTAGCGTAAAAATTACCCTCTAAATCTCTTAAAAGCCCAAGACTTTGTAGTAAGCTAGCTCATACGCGTGAGAAGGTCCTTCAGTATTTACGCCGTTTAGTTAGGCAAACCGAGTGGGAGCTTGATCATTTCCAACATCTCTAGTTAGAAGGTACATGTTTACAAAGAAAATCTGCCTTTGGTTATGTTTAACTAGATGAAAGTGATTTGTTCTGAATACGCATGTACCTTCAAGGCATGAACATATTACTGTTGGTTTGTTATTACTTCTGTTATTAAAAGCCTATTCAAATGTTTAGGTATGAATGACATGAAAGGAAAAAAAATGGTTAAAGTTGGATCTGATAAGAAATAAACAATTAAAATCATTCAAATATATCACAGATATTTGACTACATTTTGAATAGTCAAATGTAGGTAAAACAAAAGCTGGAGTCGTGCGTGGATCTTACAGCAAATTCCTTCCTCGTTCTAAACCAGCAACTGGGCAGATCCACAAATGATGACCTGGTATTGCACACTCAAATAATAATGATGATACTTTCTATACTGCTCACAAAAATAGGGGCTAATTTAAAATGAAATATCCCATAATGGAATATCATCACATTTTTGTGAGCAGTGTAGTTGGTGAATTTACCCTGAGCAAACAAACTCAAAATACAAAAGTTAGAAACAATTCCAAAATCCAAAGGAAAATGCTGAATTTCTGTTACCCTGATCTATATCTTACCATTAAAGAATATCCCACTTAAAATTACAGTGTAGAAAGGTTGTGCTTTTGTGTTTAACTATTCACTCATAGCTACAGTGTTTCTGAACAGAACTTCTTGAAAGGAGGCCTTCCAGTTGTTCTGTTTTGCAGTGCAAAAACCGAGGAACACGCATCATCTGAAGATAACCACAGTGCTTTCTATAAAAATAACGGAGTAAAATACATAAATACAGATGCACAGCTTTGCATTACATCTTCATTTCAACTTCGTTTTAATTGTGTAAAATAACTTACCTTAAATATGACAGTGTACACATCCATTAAGGGTAATATAAATGTTGACACGATAGCTTTGTAACAGTATTAAATAATTATATTATTAATAATAATTTGTAAAATTGAGAAACTATGTGGATGCTTATACATGGAGATGCACTGTATTTGTGTACTTTATTGCTTCTGCAGGACTCAAGTCCTAAAATACGTACATTCTGTTATATTTCCGACCAGATTATACTAAAACTAAGACTCTGTATATTGAAAAATATAGATGCGATATGGTTACTGGTATGACGGTGCTAAACTCAGCCGCACTGATTCTGACCTACATATAACTGCTTTAATAAAATGATTAATTTTGTCCCTTGAGGTGTATCCCAGGGGTAAGTTAGTCATTTACTGCCACCCCTCAGTCTGGTTCTCCCCGTTTCTATAACAGCTACATTCACAAAGTACCACTGTAAAGAGAACAGCAAATTGCATTTAACCCTCTAGAGCAAGAGGAACTGGATTTGAGATAGGCGAGGCCTGAAGAGACTGGAGACTGGCTTGTGATTTAGAGCAGAAATAGAAACAGCAGCAAAGATGCCCAAGGCAATAAACGAGACCAAGAGCTCCCAGTCCCTGCTGGTGCTGAGAAGTCACTGTTATTCCAGGAGGTCCTACAGGAGAAGGAGAACGTAATGTTATTTATTGTTACAAAACAAAATAAGTGTCTCTTTTATGAATTGCACACTCCAATAAACATCAGTAGGGTTTGTAGTTAATTAGTGTATAAATATTCTGAGTTAGGGAATAAATAATAAGACATTTCATAATGATCTTTAGTGGTATTATATAGATCATGGAATATAAACGTGATAACAGCAACAAAAAGCGCGTATGGGCTCAAATGAAAGTAAAAGAACATGCACTGCTCCCAAAAATTAGGGTATATTTTACTTTTAACAGTATTTTATACCTGAACTCCCTTATTTATGATGGTGAGCCATGTTAAGTTTTCCATAATTTTCAGGGATCTTTTCTGTGCTTACAAAAATTAGGGGATATATCAAAATATGAAACGATAAAAAAACATTTGATTTTATTTCACAAACAAGATCTTCAGGAAAGCAAAAAAGAAAGTAGCAAGTATCATGATAAACAATGTAGCATGAGTAGCAAGTGACATTTATGCGGTAAACAGGGGTGAAAAGAAGCATGTCAAACTGTGTGTATATACACACACACACACACACATACACACACACGTGTGTGTGTGTATATATATATATATATATATATATATATATAGTGTTCCTTGTTTATCATGGGGGTTACGTTCCAGGAGCACCCCCGATAAACGAAAATCCGCAAAGTAGGGATGCTATATTGAAGTATTTATACATTATTTTAGCCATAGAACTTGTAGAACGTTTGGGTGGCATCGTAGGGTTTGAATGAATTCAGTCTACAGAACACAACACTGCAGACAAAAACTTGTCATTTCGGCAAGTAGCAACTCAGGAGGCCGATGCTCTAGTCTTACTTCTAACAAAGGAATGTTATAAATCATAAAATATTATTAATTACAGTAAATGGCGTATTTACTCAGAGGATGAATACGCACCAAAAACGAGAAGTAATATTTTTAATATATTTGTATTCATTTTGTGATTTTTTTTTTTAATGTAAAAGTTCATCAAATATATGTATACATTAACTATACCACATGTACTACACGTGCGCAGAGTTCCGCAAAAACCCGGGAAACAGGGAAAATCGGCAATATATTTTTTCCATTACTATTTTTTAAAAACCCGCGATGCACCGAGTCCGCAAAATGTGAAGCACCACTTTAGGTCAATCATTCTTGTCTCTTTACATGGCAGCTGGTAGCATGTGCCTTATGCTGTGATTAATTTATGATTCATTCTCTCCAAGATGATTATGCAAATCAAATGCTACTGCAAGATGGAAGTCATATATGAGCTTTTTTCGGGAACAATATCCATTTCTCAAAAACAGCTGGAGTTTTCCTCATCTGATAGCAAGCACTACTCTGCAACACTTGCACTTTTGCAGGTGAACGACCATTACCGATAATGACAGGTAATACTACATGTGGTACCAGCCCTAAAATTGTTTTCGTTTGATATACTTTGCATTACCTCATCAGAGTCATCGTGGAAGCTCTTTGGTTGGCCAGCCACGTTGGTATCTAAAGGCTCATCCACACCATCAATGCCATTAGCCTCTGCATTGTGCACCAGAACCGAGTACCTATGCACAAGGAACCTGGTAATCATGACAAAAAATATAATTACTCCTTCAATTTATTTAACTATTCATGAGAAATAATAAAGATCAAAGGAAGATACCAAATCAAATAAGGGGTTACAGACCTTCCACCACAAACGTACTTCTTTACAAACAGTACTCCTGCGACACAGCTGATCAACAGTACGATTATGACCACCACAATAATTAAAGCAGAGTGGGAAGGATTCTCATTGTTCTGTGTCTGATAGAATAAAGCACAAAAGCATTTACAGCATATACAGAGGAAAGCTTTCACTTAATTAAACACAACCACTTTACTTCATTACTTTGAATTATTTGATTGCATTTCTTTGCTCACCTGCAGTTGTGGGTCCAGTAGATTGCTGATACACTTTTTGCTCAGATCAATCACTTTTCTGTCAGGTTGTTTGCCTCCTTCGCATTTATCGCCTGGAATTTTACGATACCTGAGCGTAGAAATGAGGAAATAGTTATAATTACAACACAATAAGACTTTGTTCTGCTTTCATGCTTGTTTTTGTCTGCATTGTTGCAGATGATGCTCCACACGATCATTATTGCTCCAAATGACGAAAATTGACACAATAATGCATTTACAGTAATGTGTCTGAAAAAAAAATGCAGAAATAATGCGAGATTATTCTTTTGTCATCCAGCCTATAAACTCACAATCTAATTTGAATTCTAATGGAATACACTCTTAATCAGTAGTTTGGACACACATGGTCAAATTATTGCTTTGTACACGCATTTTTTCTAAATGAAATACAACCTATGCAGAAAACAACCTTAACGGATAAAAATATACAGTACTATGAAAAATCTTGCGTGACCTTTACACTATTGCGACAACAATTCAGGTACCTAACTAATATAATTAGTATATATGCTGCTCACAACAATTTACGGCTATTTCATTATGGAATGTTTCATTTTGAAGTATCCCCTAATGTTTGTAAGCAGTATATATACACGATGCATTCAGAAGGTCCTCATGCCTTTCAATGTTCTCACATTTCTAATTAATCTGCACTTTATACCCCACAAGACAAAATAGAATTTTAAAATATTTTGCAAATGTAAAAATACAATTTTGCATGGACATAACTTTTTATATTTTTTTCAGCTCTGGGGCCTTCCATTTCTCTTGATCATCTTTAAGATGTTTCTACACCTTGATTGGAGTTCACCTGTGGTAACGTCTGTTGATTAGACATAACTTGGAAAGACACGCCGAAAGAAAGAAAAGCACTGCCTGTAGAGCTCAGAGACAGGATAGCGTAGAGGCACAGACTCAAAGACTACTACAAAAAAAATCTGCTTTTGAAAGTTTTCAAGAGCATAGTCTCCATAACTCTTACATGGAAGAAGTTTGGAGCAACCAGGACTCTTCCTAGAGCTGGCCATCCACCAAACAAAGTAATTCAGGAGCGAAAGCCTTGGAAAGAAAGGTGACCAATAACCCAATGAATACTGGCTGAGCTGCAGAGATGGAAGTTGGAAGAGACGCAGATGGAAGAAACCGGCGGAAGGTCAACCATCACTGCTGCACTCTATCAATCTGGGCTACGTGGCAGAGTGGCCAGACAGAAACCACTTCTCATTAAAATAAATAAATAAATAAATAAACACACAAAAAGCTTGCCCAGAGTTTACTAAAAAAAAAAAAAAAAAACACATAAAAGACTCAGACTGTGAGAAACAAGATTCTCTCGTCTGCTGAGAATGGGACTAAACACTGAATGATCAACAGAAAGAAGGCCCCTCACTTCAATTGGAATAAGGGTCCGAAAACGTATTTCTGTTTTTTCCCTTTTTAATAAATATGCAAAAATTTCTAATATTATGTTTCCACTCTCTCATTGTCATTTTATTAAAATACTAAAGGCTTTCATTAAAGCTTGAAATGAAGAGAGATGGGAACAAAACGCTGGGTGGAGACAGGTCTAATTTGGGATCACAACAACACAGATACGCCCAGAAACATCTGAAGTAGCATAGGCTACTATACTGCTATAGTGGGCAAATGCCTTTTACGATGGTAACCGTAATAAGTTATAGTCACTACCAAAAATATAACCCCATGTTGTAACTTACAGTATTTGCTACTCTTAAAGGCATTTTAATGAATTGGGTAATTACATATTTAATGGTTAATTATCTTTCATTTTTAAGAAATTTCTTATTTAATACTTAAATCCACTTAGTCCTAAGTAGGGACTTAACTTATATTTTAATCATAATGCTTCACTATTAAAGTAAAAACAAATAATAATAATCACAATTTGGGCCCTTGTTTTAATTACAAGAATCACTACCATAAAGTTAGCCCTGTTCTGTACATCACATTTTTACGTCAAAATGTAAAATTTAAACATTTCTTCCCATTGTATAGCAAAGACAAACAGTAAGGGAACATGTTATACCCATTAGTCTGTAGGTGTTCTTTCCTGCCATGAATGCAGATCTCCAGATCATGTCCTTTAAGTTCTGCCTGCTCCAAACACTCTGAGCTGTTTTCCTTCCGGTAGTAACCAAAGTCACTGTGGAGGGAGAAAGACTTTAATCATTTCTTAAATCTACAATGAACAGGTATAATTACTGAATCACTCTTTATTTACCAAGTGCTTATCATTAAATTTTGTCACGGCTCAAAATAGAACCTAGGAGAGGCATCGCCTAACATTAGGGTACAAAGCATTTCTGCATATGAACATCACAAAACTGAACCAGTAGAACCAGTCTTGGATTGGATTAACCGTACAGTCGCGGCCAGCTCTCGGTCACTCGATGGATCATTGATCTCTACACATTTCTGTCTTTCATCGATGTGATTCATGAAGTATTTCGGCAGGATAGTGGAGTAGTTTGCCATTGCTTTCTCCACCCCTCCCCATTTATCTGGGCTTGAGACGGGCCTGCAGCTGTTTCCAGTTACACGCCTGGGGTGTTTTGCTAACCAGTCTAACAAAAACCAAACAAGTCTAAAACTGACCCACCTTAAACTCTAAAGCTGAGCAATAATTTTGACTTGGATTTTTATTAAAATAAACCAGAAAAACAAATGAAATGCAATCTGTAAACTTCAATTAAAGGTTGGATTTTACAAAAATTTCAGTATGATATTAAACTATTTTCCCAACAGGTGAAACATTTTTTATAACCCTTCTTTGGAGTAAATCACTGTGAAGGGAAATATATTTATTAGAACCGTAGAGGTATTTTATAGCAAATGTTAATAGTTCACCATGTATGTTGTTCTGCTGTTCTTCGTAGCCTTGGCTATCAGCAAACTAAATTCAGTAATGCAGGAGAAACACTAACTTAAACTGAGAAGTAAAAATGATCATTATGAACTATATAGCAGAAGCCCAGACTTCAGACACCCCTTCACTCAAACAACTCAAAACAAAACAGGGCACAAATAAAATGTTGATTAGATTATTTTACTGTTATACTAATATGTTATATAATATTTATAAAAATGTTTCATTTATGAATTGGCCACAGATATTATTTACGTTTTAGTAGACCCCCAATCTGGAGCAATTTACAACATATTTCACAACCAGTCTTACAAGGTGTAATCTAAGCATTAGACAAAAAAGGTCCTTGCTCAAGGGCCCAACAGTGACAGCTTGGCAGTACTAGGACTGGACCTTCTGGATCATTATGCAATAGCGCATGCACTGTACCACCCTCACTGTATTTCGACCTGCTTGTAGAACATGTACATGTGTATTATGTTTTACGAATTTTATGTTTTATGATTCTATTTCTCCCTTACTATATAATTAAAAGATAATGGATAGAAAAAATGGTTTTATGTCTGCACCTATTAAGCCTGTGCAATTAGAAACCAAGCCATGCTTTTTCTCAGGCAGAGTTTCTTTCTGTTTACATTTGGTAGTTGTATGAAATACTTTGTTTTATGACAGATCACAGAAAGCCAGTAGTCTGCATGAACTGAAAGCCAAGTTGTCTTGGCCCATTGTGTCTGACCCATGACTACTCTGAGACACATGCTATCTATGCTAAACTATTACTACTACTTAAACTAAACTTAAACTAAAGAGGCTTGATAGATACTGACCCAGGCCCACAAATAGGCTGAGATGACTGATTGGACATTGGATGACTGAGGGCCAAAAGCAATACAGCCTGGTAAATGTTGCCATTCAGCGGTTTTAATTCAAATTTAGGTTTAATTAGTTTATACTAACCACAGGTAGTCATCTGGTGTGCAGGAACATGGTGTAGGCTGCTTGTTGATAACATAGTCACGTCCATTCCAGCACACAGAGTCCTTTTTGAGTCGCAGAAAACGCTCCTTATATCCCAGCATGCAGCCATCATTCGGGTCGCTGACATCATCTGAATGTGCCAGCCACTGTACGTAGTCATTGTCACCACCTCATAGGACAGGTGAAAGTATACAACATATTAAAACATAGTATACCATTCTGTCGACGTCCGTTTGCTTGAAGGTCTTCACAATTATAACAAGTTACAATACAAAATAAAAATCTGTCTCTTAACTCAAACTGTGCATTTTAAATGCCATAGTTTTCATGTTTTGTTTCTATTTTTTAAATTTAATTTATTCCGCCTTGGTTGTGAGCGAGGAATGTTTATTTATGTTTATATTCCATTGTAAACATTTAGATATAGGTTCTACACATCATCAGTTATTTGAACAGTTTGACAGTCCAAGAAGTGCATAAGATGATAAAATTCATCAGTAACTGAAGAAGTGTTATGCATGTACTGGAGGGAGTGATATGTAACAGTTTAGTCTTCAGAAACTGCATAGAACAGTGTTTCACTCATGTTTTTGGAATCTCTGAGGCAATTGTACCCTTTATATATACCCTTTATTTTGGATGAGTACATTTTGAACAAAACTCCAACACATTTAGGCAACATGACTTTGCGTACAAAATACATCACTTACAGTCTCGAGTGAGAAGCTCTTTGAAGTCAATGGTGACGGAGACCCAGCACTGGCTCAACATGGTGTCTCTGTAGCCCCAAATGCTAACATTCATGGAGCGTGCCCCTGGCTCCCAGGCAAGCCCCGTAAAGTACATTGGTTCCTCTGTGAAGTTATACACATGCCAGCACTGGCCCTCATCAGTGGAAAACCTGACAAAAAAAAAAAAAGAAGTACACTTAGTCACTTGTCACCTACACCACCAATCACAAATGTTCTCCAGATTCATGTCAGATTAAAACCAGAAACTACGACTGTTATATACATTCAAAAATAATATTGCATAAAATGATTTTAAACAATTTGACTATGAGCTGGTACTGTGGAAAGGCCATCAGTATTTTAGTTTAAACAAAGTTGATGGCCATTGTGTTCCAGAAAGTACAGCAGATTTAGATCTTGAGCAGGAGCACTCACTTGATCTGAGATATAAGCATGCTGGGATTGTGCTCAACAGCTACAAGCAGGCCTCCTGAGTCCAGTATGGCATAGTGGTGGGGGCCCTCAAGAGCACGCATCCATGTGTATCCACCATCATCAGACACATACACATCTGGAGTCAGAGCCGAGATGGCATCACCAACGCTGCCTATAAGAGTAAAAAGGGTACATAGAATATCAGTGTTAAATTAGAGGTAATGGACACCAATAACTTGTACCCACATGTTATATACTTCAGTGTCTAAAGATAATAATATCTTAATTTACTAACACAAGTATGCTCAAACACACTAACAGAAAGTAATTTATCAGCACAGAAAAGCATTTGCGAACATTTAACAGCACATTCATTACTTCTGGTTTGACAATCCAAGATCATTACATGATTGATCAAGCTCAATCGAAGCAGTAGTAGCTGATCAAATAAAACAAGAAATGTTGTTCCAGTAACAATAATATACCTTACAGTACAGTAGATTAAGTTCCATTAGGGAAATAGTGTTCCAATAATAATGATAATATTATTAATAATATACACATTACAGTATAGTAAAGTTACATTATGAGTAAAATCCAAGGTGGATTTTTCAAGTTTGGGTTCTTTCTGTGTAGAGTTTGCATGTCCACCATGTTTGCCTCCAACATTATATCCAAAGAAATGGATAAAGTTAACAGAGTATGCTAAATTGGCACCGATTTGAGTGAGTATATGACTAGCTTTGATTTAATCTTGAGTGTTGATGTAACCTTGTGTCTGTTGTTAAAACGGTCTGGCATACTGAAGAGCAATGCTGAAGAGTTGCTTGAACGGAATTTGTCTGGTCTTCTGATTTTACATTTTAAAGCAGATAGGTAATGATAACACGGTTAAGCACAAATTTGGCATTTCAAATTGTACTGCTCACAAAAA
This sequence comes from Parotocinclus haroldoi, assembly GCA_034779995.1. Taxonomy (NCBI): domain Eukaryota; kingdom Metazoa; phylum Chordata; class Actinopteri; order Siluriformes; family Loricariidae; genus Parotocinclus; species Parotocinclus haroldoi. The sequence goes on along the minus strand of JAUZST010030136.1, from coordinate 18,204 downwards.
TGTGGGCGATATTTCAAAATGAATATGAAGTGATTAAAAAGGAGCATTTGGTTTTATTTCATTAATTAGGTTGAAATTAATTTGCAGAAAAGCAAATAAAAAGGCAAAGAAATTTGTTTAATTACGCAAATGAGATGCAAGTGACATATTCATGGATTTGAACAGAAACATGTCAATGGACAAAAGTGCCAAGCATTAACTGTTTGTTACTACTGGCAACATTACTACCATTCAACAGAAATTTTATAGAAATTGTGACTCCTCAGACCAGTCAACATTTTCCCAATCTTCTAATGTCCAATTTTGGTAATCCTGTGCAAATTCCAGCTTTAATTGCCTGTTGTTAGTTGACAGGAGTGGCACCCAGTGTAGTGATCTGCTGACGTTGCCCATCTGCTTCAAAATGTGTTCTCTGATGCTCTTGGCCGAACTCTTGATTGTGCATACATCGGTTGTATTGAATGGTTATTTTAGTTACTGCTGCCTTTATATCACTTTTAACCACATTGGCCATTTTCTCCCAGAGAACCGCCATTTTGGAAATGTTCTGTAAACTCTATTGAGATGGCTGTGCATTAAAATCCCAGCAGAGCAACAGTTTTATTAACATTCAGGCCAGTAATTGAACACCAATTGTTCAATTACCTCAAGATTACAATTTGATAGCCTAAAACTAGGCTATGAGGCAAGTAATCAATTAACACCTAGATCAGCTTTTCTGAAATGAGGTACAAAGTAGTACCCAAAGCAAACACGATCCATTGTACTGTGCCATGTATTTAATTAATACTTGGTCGCTTTAGTACCCCTAATGAAACTAAATCTACAGTGTTGAATGTATAGTATAATTATTGGAACACAATAGTAACAGAACCTGATCTATTGTTCCATAAATGACTATTATTAGAACAAGTAATGGAGTATAATATGCTGTTCTACGAGTGTGGAAGGAAGTTGCTCACTCTTAGATATTGTGTCTAATGCTCGAAGTGGCTAGCAATTGAAAAGGAAATGCGTGCAGGATACTGCTAAACGCTCGTCAAACACTTTTGTGCACGCTCACGTCTCTGTTCTGCACACTGTGCTTTACACAGTGTATCCAGACTAGACATCATTTTAATGCCAAATTACTTTAAATGTCTTAGTATTACAAAGTTTTAGTGTAACTATAAACATATCCAGTGCACAAGCTCTGTGTACACATGGTGATAACGGTTTAATAGCACAGATATAACTTGTACCACACCTCGATTTTTACACAATTAGAAAGCTGAGACCGGTCAGCTGATCTGAAATAACCACAGCTATTTTATAAATAGAGGTTAAAGGACGAAAGTATGTCACTTATTTTGAAATGCCTTTTAGTCTTAGGGTATGGAATCTCATTTGTGATATATAATTATTTCTCATCAACTTGATTTTTTAAATTTAAGACATTAAAACATATTTCAGAGATAAAGATATTACAGATGGGTGGCTGGAATTAAGCATATTCTGCATGACTGATTTGTATTTTAATGACATTTTTTGCATTGCAATGCATCGTTTCACACCTAATTAGAAGCTGGCTTTAGGCTGTGTCAAGGTTTACTTACCATTTTGTCTTAGGACCTGAAGATATTCCACAAAGCAGGACATCAGCCAGATAACATATGCCCAATGATAAGGACTGTCCAATAGGAATGTCACTATATATTCCTATCGCACAGGGTTGACTTTGGGCTTAAGTTATCTGGCTAAACGGAGAAGTCCTGCTTTGTGAAATACCTCATGATGAGATGTACAATTCATTGATAAACATGCTCTGGCAGTGTGTGTTGTGTACATGTTCATTTTGAACAGTACCGTGAGCAATGATCAGCCCCACAGCATTGGGTTCACTCAGAGGAAGCACTGGCACGTTCATCTTCATAGAGATACTGTAGGAAGCATGAATATGTAGACTGCACTGCAGAGTGCAAATGGATCCAATGTTAGAAGACATACAAACTACATTTTATTTAATAAAATTGAATCAAGTTATTCTAAGTTATTTAGCATTTCACATTCCTCACACTGGCCCTTACCATGTCTTTATCTTTAGCTGTACCGTCACATTTGCTGTTCTCTGGTTTCTTCAGAGGCACCCACTCTCCTCCCTGATCGAACGATACCACGGTCTGTACAGAGCCATCTGCAAGATTGTTGTAAATTGTGATGTGAGAGTGTACGCATATGAGAACGAAAACATTACATTAGATAAGATTAAGCACTGTGAATATAGTCATACCCTCAGCTAGCACACTGGTCATAAACACTCCTCTTAGAGAGGTAACATTGGTGAAGTCATTGTCACCCCCTGTTGCTGTGTAAAGGTGACGCTCAAGAGACTTTGAGTAGACCATGCCCCTGTCGTCTGACACATAGATGGTACCAAAGCCAGTGTCTGGGGGGAGAAAGGAAAAAAAGATAAATGTACAATAAGAAACAAGAAACATTTAGTTAATAGTACTCCAGGAACGGTTCATCAACAGATTTGTGTTATTATAAGGATTATACGGTTTTAAGGTATATCAATTGACGACCTAAGATGACTTAAGTTTTTATATATGTTTGTGACTTAGTACAGTCAGGATTACACAGAATATTATAAAGCATACTTAGAATATAAATATAATATACAGGATGAGTCAAAAAGCCACAGCACAGGCCGTTGTGGACTTCTCACAAAGGCCGCCAAAACAATTGTTGTTTTGCGGTTTCTTCATAGACAGTGGTCTTCGGATGACCACTGGCTTATCCATAGTCCTGGCTGCTCAGAATATAGCCATGAGGGATGCAACAGTGCTGTGTAAAATTGGTGGTCTTTCTGGGTGCTGGTTGTTGAAGTCTGCTGCTATGATACGGCAGCTGTTTTCCCCGGACATAAAAATTGTAAATGATTTTTCCTTTAAATGCGTCACCCATCTGTTTGAGCGCTTAAGATGCTCGCTCACAAGCATACTCACCCCCAGGTTCATCCACATGCATAAAGACCATGTCCTCATTGGCTGCCAGTATAGAGTAGAACTGTTCATGGCCTACTGGAGGAAGCTGGGCAATGTTCCACTCCTCCCCTTGGTCCATGGACACATGGATCATTCGCGTCACACCCTAAGTGATAGAAATGTAATATCATACACACTCACTAACTCACTAATACGGAACCATTTCATGTGTTTCATTTCATTCAAAGTGCACACTAACACACAGAGCATCTTGTTACCCCAAAAAACATAAAACTTACCGTTCCGGTCATGACTGAGGTGAACAAGAAACGACCACCAATCCCAAAGGAAAAGACATTTTTAGCGATGGTCTTAATTGAAACACCATAGTCTACTGTCTTCCTTAGCACCAATGTCCCTCTGTCAACTGAAAAAAAAAACATGAGACTTACAGCAAAGGCCACTTTTGACTGTAGGTGAGTTATCACTTACACACTACTGTAAGAAACGCATTTGCATTGCTAAGACATTGTGTCCCTGGTTTTCTCAGTGACTTAACAGACCATTACTCACCTTGTTCTTGAAGTGACATTTGTTCAACATATTGATCAACTACTTTGTTATAGTTGTAAATTTGCTCCACATCCACACAATGTGTCTAACTGTGAACTGGGGAGTCCAAACTCTTTTGGGGATGATTTTGTGGTCTGAAATCTGTTTAGCATTAACAACTCTGAAGTCACTTCTAAATCATGTTGTGAAGATCAGACTCTGACAGATACCTTTCTTAAAATACATAAGGGTGCCCTCTCACACTTGATCGGCATCCCAATTACACATCACATCCAATTTTCCTGTTCAAATCAACCGATAGTCCTAGATGTTCAGATACATTTGACAAGCACAGACATGAAGCATTTTTTAAATTTCTCCAAAATAAATGATTACATATAATACGTTTGTGTCATCTGTTTATTTGGGAAGTCTTATCAATTGTTGTGAATTGATGTTATGTTTAAGCAGAAATCTTAAAGGAATAACAAGCTTTCATGCGCCACTGTTGGGCTTGGTTTAGAAAATAGATGCTTTCATCAACCAATTTTTTTTTTACATAATGTCTGTGTCCCTCAGCAGAAATCAACTTCCATCAGACCAAACTATTTTTTTCCAGTTTTCAGCTTTCTAGTTTTGGTGACCCTGTACCTAATGTAGCTCCTACAGAATGTGAGCCTGGACCTGCACTCTGTACTGCAAGAACTGTGTGTGGTTCGCAGGGGAGTTTAGTTTTGGTAAATGAATGCCTCACAGTGTCTGAAATACTTGCTCAATTATTATTAGAATTCTTACAAATTATTAAGAATTATTGTAGGTTAATTCAGCAATTAAAAATGTGTTTGTTCAATAATCTATCTCTTGGTTAGGTAGTTTCCAAGTTGTTTTAGTGTCCCACTGCCCTTGAGCAAATAGCACATAACAGGAAGTTGTGATGTTTTGTCTTTGTTCAATTGGTGGTACAATCCAAGATGTTGGCAAACGTCATGTTTCCTTACAGACTACACAAAACAGCAATTTCTGATAAAGTTTTGTATTACAATGGTAAGATCTTTTCTAGGCACTGTTTATATGGAGGAGCTATTTAAGACCCTCTTTTTCAACATGTTAACCATTCCCTCAGTAAACTTGAATCAAGACCAGGAAGCAAATGTGAATACAAAAAGTAGGAATATTCTTAGCATTCGCCATCCCATATTTAAATGAAATTTAATTTAAAATATTTACATTTAAAGACTTAAACTCTGAAACAATCTCACAACCCAAGCAATTGCGGGTTACGAATCTTGCTCAAGAAAACAACAACTTGGTAGAGGTGGGATTTGAACCCACAGTCCCATTATTTATATATTTCACATTATAGCTGTAAAAAATAATCTGATATGAGAGCAGGGGACAAAACTGTAATCAGCATTATTTCCTAAATTCCCAAAAGAGGACATTTCAGTGCTTACAATGTGTTTAAAATGAGTTACTACATTGGGACATGATGACACAATCATTCTTGGTACATATTACAAATAATTAGGTATAAAATACAATAGTTTGTTAAACGGATCATGTTCCTGGTATGGTCCTTTCTAGGTTCCCCATAGCAGTATTTGAATACTAGCAATGTTTCTATCTGGCTATAGTCATAGCTTGACAGTAAATTATTAGAGCAAAACCATGCACATGCAGGTAAATAACTGGACACATTGTATCATGCTTTCGGTCAACATTATTAAAACAAAATGTTACTCACAGCAGGACCCATTCATGTGGGCGGTGAAGAAGAGTGTGCTTCCTCTTCCCCTGAGTAAAAACAAAACAACATAATCAAAAAATGCTATTAAGAAGCAAAACAGTAATTGTTACAACAAAGTTATTGCGCTTCAACAAAATATGAATATCAAAATTCATCATGAATACAAACCAGCAATTTCTAGATCAGGATTATTCCATTTAAGACACACAAGACCTAGCCTTTGATCAATTTTTTTTAAGAGAATAGCTCCTATTTATCTCACAGCTTCAGTTTTAACAGGCTTAAATGTCTAGCAGGCTTAATTAAATATCTTAGCTATTCAGTTCAGGCCTCAGAACGCACCACAAGTATGTGTACACATCTCCCTTGCATGGAATTACCTCATACAGTTTCCTGTAGCTTATTTCACAATCATTATCTGACTTTTGAAATACATACCCCACTTGGAACAATATTTTGCCACTGTCATATGTCAGTATTTTTTCTTCAACCATACAGAATACACAGGCTCATTACTCAAAATTCATCCATAAAGCTTAGAATTTAAAGAGGAACCTGAGTAAATTGTGCATCCAGCTAATCAGGACATATTTAACCACACATATGGTAAGAAAATATGTATGAAACTAATCTGATACTTGATCAAACAACCACTACTAAAGGCTTACTTACAAGAAATATTTTACTAAGAAAGCCACTTAAAGTTTACAGACTGCACTACAAACACATTGGTTACATATTTGTTTCCAGCACATATCATTTTATACATGTAAACCCACAAAGTCTTTAAAAGATGTTGACATTTACAACTGAGCAGTCTGAAAGGAAGTTGGCACCTCCACCTGATGAGTCAGGGCTGGGGAGGACATGTGAGCCTTCTCACACACCTAGGTGTCAAATGCCCTATTAAAATGTACACACAGTGAATGTAGCTGTGGTTATGCTTTATATGCCTCAACCACAACCACACTGGTGGTTGAACTTTGTGAACCCATCAGCATTTTCTACATTTCTGAGAAATACCACCTAAAACATCATGAGATTTTCATGCAAGTCCTAAAAGTAGACAAAGAGAACCCAATTACACAAATAAGACAAACTGTGTATTATAGTATTATAATAGACCATATTTTACATTATTATATCCATGACGATCCAGTGTCACAGATCTCCACTAGAAATAGCAGGTACCTTTGAAGGTCAACGTACTGTCAGATGTCTTCTATATCATCTATTAATGGTCATCTAATCATCTATTAAGCGGGAATGGTAATACTGTTGCATTTAAAGAACACTGATCTATGAGAGTCTGATTTTAACAACACATTTACTAAAATATATCATAGCATGATTTTCTGAGGACCTTCTTGGGTCCCAAGAATTCATAATCAGACAGACTGCCCACAAAATAAGGAAAGACCGCCATTATTGGTCAACCAACATAGATCACTCCAGAAGCAAGGGGTGTAACAGGCATGCAAATATCTGTCCTGTAGGCCAGCTGTGTCGTAAGCACAACAAACCGAGCAGTTAAGATGGGCTTGGTTTCAAACTTGGTTAAACATTAATTCTATGCTAAGCTAAAAAGATCTGAATGTGACATAAACATTGGTATGCCTTGGAACATTTTCCTGTTGGAGTAAGGAAATGACAGTACTTTCAGTTCTTATTATTTACTACAACTTATAAAATGACTGTAAAATCCCTCTGTCTGGCAGAGAGACAGCTTAATGAGAATGTGACCATGTGGCCTTGTCAAACAAGTTGGCCTAACAGACAGGTTTCTCTGCATCAAAAAACTTTGGTTTTCCCCACAATCAGTGCTTCGATCTTCTTACCATTTCACCACACAGACAGTCTCATGGATAACCCGCCAGTTTGCACCAAAGTCCTGTGACAGCCAGAGCTCATTCTAGAACACCAACAAACAAACATGAGAAATACTGCAATCTGTTGCAGAAACACTGGCACAAGTTGATAAAATACTTATTCCCGTACAGTGGTCATTGATTTGACAAACACATTTACACTGCTCACAAGAAATACGGGAGATTTCAAAACCAAATATCCCTTATAATGAAATGTCCCCTAATTTTTGTGAGCAGTGTAGATAAGATACGACTATATCTATTACATTGCTTATCATTAAAACAGATAACTGTAGAAAAAGCTTCAACAGGAGCTTAATATAAGTGAGGATATTTCAATATTTCAAACTGAAATACCCGATTCATTGATTAATCAAAAAAAATAATAGACAGATTAATCGATTATTAAAATAATCGTTAGTTGCAGCCCTAGTTCAGACATGTACAGTCCCCTTAATAACAGGCCTGGTATAGATAAGTAAGAATTCAACTTCTTATAAATGTTGGTGAATTTCGTGACTCATTTAAAACTCTCTTACTTAGGAAAGCCAACAGTCAGTTTAGTATGAAAAAAATTAAACTAAACCACATAATTATTGGCACCCATGCATTAAATGTTTTGTACAACCTCCTTCCCAATGTAACAGCAACCAGCCTTCTCCTATAACATTAAATAAGGTTGGAAAATACAGAGCAGAGAATTTGAGACCATTCATACAAAATCTCTCCAGATCATACAGGGTTCTGTCTCTGCTCTTGTTTACCTCCTTTTCCACTCCAGAAGTTTTCTATGGGGTTTAGATCAGGGGATTGAAAAGACTTTATTTACATCAGTTAAAGTTAGGATTATTTTTTTAATTTCCACTGATGGGTTAAGTTACATAACCAAATGGTTAATATCCTATAACCTTTTTACTCATGTTCAACAGGCCAATAATTGAGGAAGGGATCATTTTGCTGAGCCTAAATGAATTTTAGAATTATTAATGACAGGACTGGCATCCCCTTGTTTCCACGTAATCTCATTCCATGTGTTTGTGTAGCTTTTAAATGGGATACATTAGACATGCCTGTAAATGGAGATTTCCTTTTCAGTTCAGAGTGCATATGCACAGTTCTTCACCTGTAAACATAGCAACTGTTCACAGAATACCCTTCATGCTCACCTTCATGCTGATGGCCACAAGGGTCTTAGGGTCTTCAGTGTTGTACAGTATCTGCATGCGAAGGTGAAATGGCAAGTCAACGGAAATGAAGCTCTTCCCAAAGTCTGTGGACAGAAAAATTCTGGAACCACTGCCTCCAGACACATCTCCCGTTAGGATCACCTGAAAATAAATTGCAAGAAATTCATCTGTAACACAGGGCTTCAGCATCTGACCACGCTATCAGTAAGGTTAAAATTCCCTCTAGGGTCTTTAACCTTTAACAAGAATAACAGTTAAACCTGTATGCATGAGTAGTGTCTAGTGCCAAAATAATAAATATTTGATGAACAGCTGGTGTTACTTAATCTTTAATAGTCAGGATCAGTTACTGAATTCTCTATATAGGTAGAATGACTTCATACCTTGCCAGAGTTTTCAGGGCCAATGGCAATCCCAAACTCAGTTCTGATAAAAGTGTTGTCGATAAGCTCTGTGATGTCCTCAAATGATTTCCCATAGTCCTCACTGATGCAAAGCATAACATGGAAATATATGTTTGAAAAAAGCCACAAAACAACAGAAACATGTTGAAGAAAGTTACAAGTAATAAGTAACAAGTATGGAAACAGAAGTCTATCCATATACACTCACCTCCTATAAAGTTTGGATTTGCCAAATTTCAAGACGAAGAAAGGCACGTTAAATGTAGTTAGGGCTAGCAAAACCTGGGAAGGGGAAATGAGGCACACTATGACAACCTTAAATGCATTAGCAACAACAATAAAGACAATAACAAGTCTTAAGATATTTGTAGAAAATGTCACTCAGCCCAGAACACCTTCAACAGCAGTAATTCACAATGACCGTTCAGTACATTTTGATTGAATGAAATTATTTTTGAACCGCAGAACTGTGTGAACATAGGTTTGGGCACCTAATAAGATGATTAATGTAACTTTGCAAACTCACTTTTGAAAAAAATTTGCAGGGAGGGTCTAGAATGTTGCATTCTCTAAGTAAAACTAACAGCAATGTGAGTAGTGCTGGGCGGTATCACAGATCATCCGGTAGACTTCTGAAACTTTTTGATGCACACTGACGCCTTCATATTATATCTTTTTTGAACAAAGTAAACCCTATAGTAATCAAAGTGTTCATTATATAAATGTATTTGATTAATTAAATTTTATTTAACCATTAGCATCAATAGCCATCAGAGAAAGACAAAAAGTTACATCAATACACAAGGTTACATCCAGACTGAACAGACATGTATAAATACATAGGAAAAGGTCATTTAGCTTGATTAATTAACCTAATGTATATCTTTGGACTGTGTGAGGAAACTGGAGTACTAAGAGTAAACCCACAAAGACACGAGCAGTACATGAAGACTCCACACAGAAAAGACTCCAAACAGCATAGACAAACATCCAAAATGCACAAGCAACACTCAGTGTTGTTGTTCACCATTCCAGACAAATATGGCACCTTTTCACTTGTACCCAATAAACTTGTCCTCTCACTTAAATCACTTCATTATATTTTTACAATACCATTGTATTTACACACATAGTTATTTGTACACCAATGATGGATGGTACACCAATCCATCACTCATCGTAAGTAAGTGCTTCCTCCTAATCAGGGTTTAGTGCACCCAAAAACTACATGGTAACACCTGGAAACACTGGTACAGTGCCACTCAAGTCCAAAACATCACATACTTTACTCATTTACTCACACCCGTAAACAATTTGGTGTCTCAAAAAGAGCCAGGCACCCATAGAAAGAGCAAGTTACAACTTAAGGAACTGGCTTAGCCCAATTGTGAAAGTTTGGCAAACCTCATACAGTATTTATATTGCATAGCCTTAATGACTGAACTTATGGTAACGCCATATGCAACAATAATTCTAACCTAATTCATCTAACTGTTAATTAGTCCTGCATATCAGCTTGGATACATTTTAGACAATTCCTCCACACATAATTTCAACTATGGGATGTTGGTGGGTTTCCTCACATTTGCTTGTTCCATAGCATTTTTTACAAACAAATTGAACTACAAACTTTCTAGAGATTATGTTGTAACCTTTCGCAGCCTGATGAGCATCAACATCTTTCTTCCTTTTTAGTTCATCAACAAGCTCTTTTTTGTGTGTCATAATACACTATCACAAAGGTGTTGTTAAGATCAAACTGCTAAATTGTTGTTCTTTAACCAGAACAGAGAACCCACTTACACCCAATTGTCATCCCATTGATATCATCCCAATATCTGACTATTTTCTTTCATTTGTTTTAGTTAGCTCTCCTTATCTACTTTTAGAACTTTCTAACTACTACTTGTATGGTCTTTTATGTCATCTTTACATGGAAAATATGAAAGGGTTCACAAACTTTCAAGCACTGCTGTATAACCTAAACTTTGAAGCTTCCATACACTGAGAAGTAGTTTCACTAAGAAACAGTAGGAAGATTAATGAAGAGTATAATACAGATTTTATTTAATACAGGATTCTATATTTAATGACATATTCATGTAGTCATGCCAAAAATGTGTTTGATGTAAACACATGAAAAACGATCTTATTCCTTAACCATCATGTCATTTTAAACCAGTGTATATCAAGAAATAACAAACAAAATGTCCACACTCACCCCTGTGCCATCTCCAATCCAGGCCAGAAACACTGATCCGCTTAGATCGTTAAATGTGTGCTGCAAGTGGGAAACAAATGTTTAAAATACTTTACCATTTAGTTGGTCAGACACGCTTATTCAGAATGACTTACTCATACTGTGTAAAAGAGAGTCTTGCAATAAGATACAGTTCTCAACCAAACTTACAATTAACCATTAAAATACAGTAATTGTGGATTAAGGGCCTTGCTCTAGGGCCCAACAGAGGCATCTTGGTGCTCAAACTGTGGGTGAAGTTCCTTAAGTGCTGTGCTACCACAATTCCTTGTTTCAAAACATTGCAAATTCAACACTGAAACTAAGCCAGAAACAAGGCATTTTTAAATATTTAAAACCTTGTCGTATAAATATGAGTTTTATCAGTAAATTAACACCAACAATTATCGACCATGTTATTAGGAATGCCTACTCACTCATGTAATTATCCAAAACACAATCAAGTGGCTCGAAATGAAGCAGATGTACGTAGGAGTTACAGTTAACAATAGTTCATCCTACAGCATAACAATTTTCAATACCACCAAAAATTGTGGTATTGGCCTTGGTTTGGTTGTTGGTGGTAGGGATTTAAGTATCTGAAAATAGCTAACCTCTTTTATATACACACAAATATCTCGAGACTTTCCAGAGTGAATTCTTACTGAATGTTTTAGAAGTTGTCGTGAACTGAACAAAGATAGGACAATCATCAAAATGATAAGTAACTAAACTTGAAATTAAGCACCAATATTGTTCTAATTATTGTTATTTTGTTTTCTTTGGCATGACACACCTTGGTTTATGTCAGATTCATTTACCTGTTGGAATTTGTGCGTTGTTAGTGTTATCATCATTATTATTTTATTCCATATAAGTGATTGCATTTAATAAAGCACTATACAAATATCAACCAATTAACTTTGAACAACATTTGGAAAATACTGTATATGCAAAGAAAGCTGGGCTATTTGCAAAAAACATAGACTCTGGTACATGAGGTATCCTGTAGACAGTAAAATGGACTAGATTGTTCAACTGAATTATAGTAATACACCAGAATGAAAATATACGGATTTCAAATGAACTAAGGAAATTACTAGAAGTGTTACTTAAAATCTTTGCTGAGGGAATTCACTGCAATTCTAGGGTTCAAGTTCCACTCTGCCAAGCTGCCACTGTTGGGTCCTTGAGCAAGACCTTTAGCATACAGTTGCTTAGATAAGGGTGTCTGCTAAAATACTACATGTAGATAATTCTTCAGACAAAAAATCCTTTTGTCAAAATTATATTATAGACATGACAGACCATATAGAAAAAACATACAATACTAGCTCAAAAAGTTTTGTCTTTTGCATTAATTTGCTTGGAAATAATTTGCACAGTTACTGTAAGATTGTCTGAACTAAATGATAAGCCTAATACACTATTTATAAGTGAATACAATATTTTTAAGTGAATACACAGATGATCCTACAAGAACTGCTGGATAATCTAATCTTGTCCATGCCCCATCGCTGTCAGTGGGTTTTGGCAGTCTCAAAAAATAAATCCAACCGAACTTAATCTTTAACAAAATAGCAACAAAAGACATGCGCCCCAAGATCAAACTAAACTACTGTAATTCACAAAGTCCAGACATCGTGTATACTGATCTCAGGAGATAATTCTTTTAATCTCACCAAGGTTGCCCCATAGAGTCAGACACTGCCAACTATCAGCTCTCAGGCAAAGGAACAGAAAGAGAAACCAGTAATGCATGACCTGTCAAACAGACCGATGGTATATTTATGGCTGATAAGTTTGACTTGGATAGAAAAGCAGGTTAGAAAGTTGTAGTACCGGTTGGTCAAGGCACTGTTGGGTGGAATGCAAAACTGTCCTTTAGGTGCAACACATTGCCTAATTTGGAGGAGCACCTTTATTAACCTATTTTCTACTATTTTTAAAGCTGTCACGAATTCTTAAATGCATTTTTTTTTAAACGTAACATAGCAGTAGCAGAAAAGCCAATGTGGTTAAAGCCAGTTGTTTAAATGGTGACCTCACAAGTTCATAACTTAAGTCTGGCCACGATTTTAGAAAAGACAGATCAGGTATTTACAATTAGTTTCACTACAGTAAATCAAATGAACAGTGAAACTAAATGTAACCAATTTTTAAAACAATCTCACGACCAAGGCTGTGATATTTACCAGTGTGTTATTGCTGGACAACTGTAATAACTGAACTACATCCATAACCACAATTGTTTACTTCTCTTTTGCTATTAATAAAGGCAGCACAATGCTAAGATCTCGAGTTAAGGAACTCTGATGGGATATTTTATTATCTAGGTGCAAACATTTTTGCTTTTATGTTTCAGCTGTGTATTTGTCATCATACCCTGGCAGAATTGTTACTTATGCATGTGTGGGTCTAGTTTATAAATCTAGGTTCATATGTGTTTTTTTTTTAATCCAATCACAATTGAAACTTTAATGTAACATCTGTCTGCCTATACACAATTACTTTACAATAACCAGATCTTTCACTATCTTAGGTAAAATGATAGGTGCTTGCATCATGTATCAATTTTGTATTCAAATACATAGCAGACTGGCCTAGTGTATATAAAAGGTTTTCCTAAGTCGTGCCATTAAAACAACGCCCGAACACAATTATCGTAACAAACGTGACACAGTAAAACTGAACTTACGTGCCATTTGCTTTTTACTTGCACCTTCGCGTGCATCTGTACACTTTTCATAGTTCACAGGTATAATTTTGTGGAATTCGGTTCTCACAGCTATATGTCACTTAACCTACGTGTTTGTTTCACGCGGAAATTGCACTCGACATTTAGTAGCTTTTTTTTCTTTTTTAATACACGAAAGAAAAGACGTTGCACTTTATCGTTTTGTTTGTGAACAAGCTTTATAGTTGAAAATAACCCTATTCGTCGCTGTAACCATTTGGTGCGAGATCAGTCTGCTCAAGGGAGCCTGACTGCAATTTGTCTGAACCGAATGTTAAATGGCAAGTGAATTAGAAGTAAGTGTAGTAAAGCAGTTTAGACTTACATCGTGCGTGTTGTCCTTTAATTTGGTATCGTATCCTTGTAGCGCATTACAGCTGTTTTCTTCAGCAATGCTTCTTTTTTTAATATGACGATTAAAACCCGCCACTGACCTGATGGGACTTTCTGCCTTCATGTGAACCGATTGCGCACTGCGCGACACTCTTGTCCCATGAAAATCCAAACTGAACACCGCTGGAAGAACCAGGACAACCATAAAGTGCCACCAGCGTCCCATCTTCAACATTTATGCGAAATAACTGTTTATGTCCTTGTTTTGTAACTGATGTAATCACCGCGAATCGCGACTCTCCGGTGCGGCGGCCGGCGACATAAACAAAAAAAAAAGCAAAGTGACACTACACTGAGCTTCCTTCGCGCATCACCCTCTCAACGCACTTCCCACGTTAAACTGTCCTATTTTACACAGATAAAAACTATTTTCATGATTACATTAAATGAACAAAACAAGTAAATAATAAGTCATTAAAATCCGTTTTGCAATTCAAAAACTTCAATTCGGACCCCCAGCAGGGCAATGAAAAGGTAGGATGAAAGTAGATATGCACCTTGCAAGACCGAGCTCTGATTGGCTAGTTTAGCAAGACGCTTTTTCCTGATTGGTGCAATCAGAGCGTTAGCTAATCTTAGAGTTCAGGGTTAGTCTGAGCGTGATGTTTGGTTGACCGCTTTCGACAGTATTGCTGAATCCGAAATGGTGCCCTACTCCCTATAGACTGCCAATTCCAAAAATACTCTGTATAACGTACTATGGCGTACCAGTATGGTCTGTGTAAAGTAGACATTACGATTCACAGACTGGTTTCACACAAGGGTTAAGTATTTACACAGGGTTTCAGGCATGACATGACCTGATTTTCCATTCATAGTCCACTATGTAGGGAATAAGGTGTGGTTTAGGCGTGCCCCACATTTTAATAACAAATACAGATAGGATCATTGGTGTACAGGGACAGGCAGAAAGAACAGGGTGGCATTTCCTCCTGATGTCACACACAACACATTGGTGTATGCACATTAAAATGTCCACCTTCACTATCTGTTTCCGAACTGTTTACTGTGAAATGACGTTTTTGCAGAGCCACAGAAAACAAAGTCAAAAAGCAAAGTAAAATACAGAATGCAAGTAATTATGCATTGCTTGGTGTGGGCTAATGAAATGCTATTTGATGCTATTAAAGTCCGTAGTGACTTTAGCTCCTTTGCTTGTGGCCATTGCCATATTCTTGACAATCATCTTTTCTGTTATGGTACTGATGGCTCAAAGGTTATGAGTTTGAGAACCAAACTGTTGCTATGTTTAGAGTTTTGTAAGACTGTATCATTTATGAAGTGCTTGCAGTATGCCCCATGAGTCAAGCCTGAGAGTTCATATTTGTTTGCCCCATTTTTAATAATCACTGAGCTAGTACTGTATCATATGCCAAATTAACAAAAAATTGAAATATAAATATAAATGTGGCCAAAATGCCTGTTATGCACTGGGACAGTGAAGGCTTAGCTTCACTTTGACTATTCTCCTTCAACATTTACTATGAACATTTTTGACTGTGATTACTTATTAGTTAAGACTCTGCACTACTAATCATGAGGTTGTGTGCACAGCTTCACCAACCTGCCACGGTTAGGCCCTTAAACAACCTTCTCCATCAACTGCTCAGTTCAGATAATTCACAGTGGATAAGTGCATTTGCTAACTGATGTACATGTATAAACTTAAAAATAGATCATTTTCATGTACAATGTTGCTTAAACCCTATATACCAAAGTACATAAAGTATAAATGTGTAAAACTAAAAACCCACATTTGGCCACTTTTAGAGGTGAAAAAATGATTGGACATTTGGTCAAAGTTTGAACGAAATTAATATTGTTTTTCCTTAAACATCAGATAAACAATCAGGGTTAATCAGACTAGATGTTACTAAAATGTGTGTTTAAATCAAGGGCAAACTTGAGAATCAATGTCTCTGATCCCTGAAGCATTCAGCCAGGGTCATGGCGACACAGGGCACAATGCTGGTACGACCCTAGAAAGGGTGGCAACCCATATAGGACACATACGGTTATACACTGAGGGCACTTGGAAACAATAAATTCACTTAACAGATATGTCTTTGGAATGTGGTACCAGGAAAGGCCCACACAGACGCAGGGACATGAAAACTCCACACAGGGATCAAACCAAGGGTTATTGGAGTGAGGTGACACTGCTAACCACTGCACCACCACGCCACCCCATCGACGATGCGATATGCTACTAAATAAGTACACAACATACTGCATCTCAAAATGTGACCTTGTCATTAATATAATTAATATAAGAAGTACGGTACAGTCAGGTGACATCCAGTTTTGACCCATAGTTTGTTGGAGTGTTTGTACTGTATATTTTACTCTGTTTATAATTGAACTAAAAGCAGTGTGTTTTACAAGGGATTTAACAACATAGTCCATAATACATTTAGCTAGTTGATAGTCAAATTACCGTTTACCAAATGATAACTTCGGGCATTAACTAGGAAGTGCATGGTTCCAGCATAAAGACAATCTGAAAAATGCATGCCAATGTAATATATGGTATGTCCTCATCAAAGTCTGCCTTGAAAATTACATTCTAATTCTCCCTCTGTCAAATTTAAGTTGTTTGTTGTTCCCTGCAAAGGCTGTGTTGATTTCTCTTAGTGTAGAAATGCAATTGTGCATAAGACTAACACTAGAACTGGTACTAAATAAATTTCATGTTACAGATAATATTCCAAATTTAAATTTGGCATCTGATTATAACCGATCTATTAATACTCTGTATTAATTAACTTTATATTCTGTAGCCACTACATTCATAGTGAAAATGAAACGGATAATCAACAACATGAACCTTATCATAGCCCTTAGTTTTTTTGTTCTAGATTCCATGGGCGATTAGATTATGAGTAAATGTGCATGTGATTTGCTGGCAGGCTTAAATGTATTTGGGGTATCCCATGACTATTAATCATGTGGTAGCTACAGAATAAGGCTCAGTGTGTGATACCCACCACAAAGCATGTGCTGCAAATCTTGAATCAACCAAGCTAGATTAATCTGAAATGAGCAGTGCAATGAGAATCCAATTGCATTTGTTTGTTTGACACACACAGAAAACAAAGTTCATGTAAAGCCAGCAGTAAAACAATTATTATGCTGGATCTTGTTTTTTTATGTTTTAGCCCTGCTGTTCCTGACTATGGTTGCAGAGTATCCCGCACCTATCCCTGGAGAATACAGGGCGCAGTAATAAGCATGACATCGGCAGGATGATGATCCATTGCAAGGTTTGCTACTGCAGCACCAACATATGCAGATCTCTGACAAAGCCAATCGTGTGTTGTGATTCACCAACACGGCCAGATGGTACTGCTGAAACCTGGGAAGGTTGCTACCCAAGCATAATTAACCAGCATTATTGTTTCAGATTAAAGGTAGTAGAATCCCCCTTTGTCACTGGGTTAGTGTGCTATATTGTCATATGTATATTTAACCAGATTAAACATTGTTCTAGAAAAAAGGTAAATAAAACAAGATAATGCTGACTGCTGTTTATATTCTATAGTCAATGAGTTCATGGCAACAGAACGTCCTGATTTTTGACACCTGAATCAGGAGTCTTTTGTCTGAGACCTCTGGTGGACAGTATGGCTACTGCAGCGTCAGCATGTTCAAAGATTTCATTTAGACAAATACTACTTCTTATACAGTCAACTACCATTCAGGCCAAGGTTAGTCTCAATATAAGTCCTAAAGCTGTTACTCAATGTGGTCCTGGTGGCTGGTGGGGGTGTTGCTACAGCCAATGTTTTGATCTAGGATTTTATTCTTTATTAATAATAATGAACTGATTTGAGAGTGACACAGTTATAAGCTATAGGAAAATCATTTACTTTACTTCCCATAAAGATTTCGCATCGTCATTCAGAAAATGCCTTGTTTAGGACTTAGAAGTGTTTGAGGGTTAAGGATCTTCCACAACGGCATTTCATTTTCAGTTTGGTATAGATCAAGCCAAAACCTTCCACTTAGTCTAGAGCTTTAACCACTGGGTTAAATCTTACAATCTTACAATCCAGCTCGTCTACTTCGCTCACAGGGAGCAGGACTTCTTTCAATACCTAGAATTAAAAAA